>MU270018.1:441712-631178 GCA_021432635.1 Thozetella sp. PMI_491
CCCCCCCCTTTCACCACTGACCGACCGACCATGCTCATAACGCCGTTGCTCATGTATGTTCATGTATGCTCATGTCGAAAAGCACCGCCATTACCGTGCCACTAACCACCGCATTTCGGGAGAACCGTCGTGCGCCGTTTATACTACAGCCTCTGTGGCCCTCCGACCGCAAGTTCAACTGAGTCAACCCCGTGCGCCGCCCCCCTAAAATAACCAGCACGCCACGTCTCCCAAACCTATATCAATTCTCGCTAGCGTTTCTCTCAGTCATCATCGTCATAGGTCATTGGAAATGTCGAACCGGTGAGCCGATGGCCACGCCGTCTCGCGGTGAAATTATTCAGTCGCCAGGGCGAGGTACCACGGCTGCTTGTCCCCTCCGCTCACCACATATGTGTCTAAAGGGGGAAAAGAAACTACTTCTGCGTATGTTGGAAAAGAGCTTCCACCTCTAGTCTTCCGACATTCTCCTCCGTAAGGGCCTCGCCAATGGGCAGAGGTGATGCTAGAGAGTGCGATGCCGCCCCTCCCGCGGCATCTATCAACTTGTCATCTCGGCTCTGCATGGCCATCTCATCCGCTCCAATATGGCGTACAGATTGCACGTGCCCGAGATCAGCATCGGAATCGAGTTGCGACGGTGCCGTGTAGCCTGGAAAGTGGCTACTTTGTTCTACCGCAAGATCGCGTGGTCGTGGTGTGGGTAGGTTTCGCGGGTCGACCTCTTCTGCAGAAGAGGCGAGCTTCTCAGGCGGCGCCAGGGCCAATTCCACGCTACCTGGAAGGTCTGCATATTCGCAGTGTTCGCTGGTCTCAGAGCAGTCTGATGCGTCGGACGTCGAGTTGGACGCGGAGTTGGACGCGGAGTTGTGGGCGCGTTTCCGCAAACTCCATCGCACCAGCATGCGCTCGAGAAGCGGCCCCTTGACAGGCTTAGCTAGGTAGTCATCCATGCCGGCCTTTTGGCACTTCTCTTTGTCGCCCTGGATGGCCGAGGCCGTCATAGCCACAATAGGGATGTCGCCCACGTAGGTCTTGTAAGGGTGGTGCCTGCGAAGCAGATGTGTGCACTTGTACCCATCGATCACCGGCATTTGGACATCCATAAGGATGATGTCGGGCTTCTTCTTTTTGCCGTTCTTAGCTGCCGTCAGGTATTCGAGTGCTTCCTTCCCGTCCCATACAGCCGTGACCGGGAACCCGAGCTTCTGGATCGTCTTGGTAGCTATTTGCTGATTGATTGCATTGTCTTCGACCACTAGGACATGGATGCCACCACGCTCCGGCAGCGGCAGCTCAGCTTCTGGGAGACTAGAGGCTGGTAAGCTTGTAGATACTTTCCTCCTGGGAATCCTGCTCTGGTCAAGGGGCACCGTCGCGCCATCGATCGGTGGAGTCGTCAATGCCTGGTCGTACTCCGAACTATTACAAGATACGCTCATTTCCGACTGCAGGCGGTCCGGAAGCGGGTCGATTTGGACCAGATTGGTAGTTGGGTTGTGGGATTTCGTGAACGGGATCCAAAACGTTGCGGTTGTCCCGATGCCTAGAGTCGAGTCGAGGGTCATCCTGCCATGCATCAACTCGAGCAAGTTCTGGGAGATGGCCAACCCGAGCCCGGTGCCTCCGAACTTCCTCGCTGTAGAAGCGTCGCCTTGGCTGAATGGTTGAAAGAGGCGTTTGCGAACCCCTTCCTCTATGCCAATCCCTGTGTCCTCGACCACGAACTTGATCTCCATAGTGTCTGCCGTTTCCGCTTCTTTCTCTACTGTGAACTTGACGTCGCCTTGGTTCGTAAACTTGATGCTGTTGGTCAGCAGATTAGTGATGATCTGCCTGACCCGCCCGGGGTCGCCGAGGACGACGAGATTGTTCTCAATGTCTGGAGAGACGTCAGAGAGGAAATTGAGGCCCTTGCGCTCGGCGGCGAAGCTGAGCATCTTGTTCACGTCGCGGACGACGACTGAGAGCGAAAACTGCACTTCTTCCACATCCAACCTGCCAGATTCGACCTTGGACAAGTCGAGGATGTCATTGATTACCGTCAGGAGGGCGTTTCCGGATCGGTATATGTTTTCGGTGTACTCCCGTTGTTCCTCGGTGAGAGGGAGGTCCAGCAATAGCTCGGACATTCCGATGACTCCCGTGATAGGCGTTCGAATTTCGTGGGACATCTCGTCACATTGTCAGCAACTTCGCTCGAGTGGTGGAGGGCATACCGAACAAGCTCACATTTGCGAGAAACTGGCTCTTGAGTCGGCTCCTTTCCTTTGCAGCAGCCTCGTTCTCGACCAGTTGCTTCGTCTCCCTATCCTTCAGCTTGAGGTCGGCTTCCCTGGCTTTTAGCTGCGTGATGTCCATGATGACACCAATGGCCCCCTCAATACCGTTGCCCATAGCGCGCCCACCTTGATTCTGTTTGCCCAGAATTGGCAAGAATCGGGTCCGATACCATTTTCCTTCTGTTCTCCCGTTAGCATATCCCCGGTTACTTTACGCCAGGAAGGGAACAACCCACCAATCCTGTGTTCCTGGAGCCCCTCCGGTGATCGCCCCTTCAGAACAGACTCCATGGGCTCCAGGAATTGTGGTTTCTGACCCGACGGGAGGTCAGAGTTTAACCTGTTGAACACGCTATAGACATCTTCTCCGATATACCATCGAGATGCGTTGCTCTCACAAGCGGCATCCCATATCAGAGCTCCTTCTAGCATGGTGACCTTGCGGTGGAGGTTGACAGTGAAAATGGTAACATGGGAATGGGCGATGACGCTGAGGAGCTGCTGCCGGGTCCTCTTAGCTTCGAGTTTGGCTTCGACGCTTTCATGCACATCTGTGCAAGTGCCTAGCGGTCTGTTAGCTCGGCCATATGTGTTGGCGGAAGGCGTCCCGGTGTCGCACTCACCAAACCACTTCTCCACCTTCCCAGTGTGCTTATCTTTCAAGGGTAGAGCCCGGCCCAAGAACCAGCGCCAGTCCCCTTCCTTGCTACGGCATCGATACTCGGTGACGTACGGCTCCCCTGTCTCTAAGGAGCGTTGCCAGCGCTGATTCGCTGTGGGCACGTCGTCTGGGTGGAACGGGCTCTTCCAGCCCAAACCTAAAGATTCTTCCTTCGACAAGCCCGTATAGTTGTACCACCTATCGTTGAAGAAGTCGTGCATACCGTCTGGGGTTGCGGTCCACACCAACTGCGGCATCGTATCGCAGATGAGCTTGAACCGCTCTTCATCGTGGGCCCTCATTTGGAAGATTTCCTCGGTCATCTTTGTGACATCCTGGCATGTAATGACACCAGCAAGGAACTCTCCCGTGACTTCGTCTCGAATGGCCTCGCCAAGTACATCAAATACCTTCCTCTGGCCGTCTTGATCTTGCATTCCACAACGCCTGCCGACAAAGGGAGACTCGGTATGGATGAGCACAGAGAGTGGATACTCATTCGGCTCGAGCTGCCTGCTAAAGTCCTCGGTCCACATCGTCCAGGACGGGAGCTAGAGGGAGGTTAGCCGGCACCATAAGCAGCCATGGAACTGTTTGTCTCACCAAATCAAAACCATCAACGGGCTCACTGAAATCAATCTGCCTGTTGAACAATCTTCTAGCGGCTAGTTCGTTGTTAGACACGTCATACCCAGCAAGACATACCAGTTGTGTAGCGCACCTTTGTTGGGAAATGTCACGCTGCCATCTTTCCACATGGCCAGGATCGGGGTCTCCGTATTGTCGAGAAGGGCATCCTTCATTGTGATGATCTTTTGTAGAACCGACGGCGTACTAGACCTTGAGGTCTTGCTAGGTGGGCCTAGCGGAGGGAAGGGGCTCGCGGAGAGAGAGACTGCACTGGGGCTGATTCTGGACGACGACGACGGTGCGGACGGGGTGGAATCGTGACTGGACCCAAGAGAAGGCAGATTAGGCGAGTTCGATATCGACTTCCCGTCCGCAACCTCCACTATCGTTGACTTTGCGATCGTTCTCTTCGGATTCGCTATGGGGGCCGACGCTGACTCCGAGTGAGTAAAAGTTAACGTAAAGTACGTCTGGTTCCCTTCGACCTCAAAAACGTTGATTATCATCTTGGCCTGAGATTGGAAAGACGCGACTTGAGATCGGACACGCGAGTCTAGGGTTGTCCGGTTGATGTCGACCTGAGACACGATCACGTCGATGGTGGCATTTGTAGATGGATGGTGCGTACCGGGGCTAGGTATGGCCCTGTCCGCGGCGGCGTCCGCAGCGCGACTATCGGTGGCCGTGGCTGCGCTCTTGGGGGAATTCTCTGCCCTCTTCGCCTTGTCGGTTTCCATATCACAGGCCAGTTGGTCTAAGAACTGTTCCCATTCTATCCAGACAAGATGGCCGTCTTGTATCATATCGATGCCAACTTGGGAAAGAGACTGTCCCCGCAGTCGGTTCATGACTTTGATCATGGGCTCCGAGTCCAGGGTCGAGTCTGAAATCAGACCGAGCAGGCGTCCCATAGCTTCATTGGCTAGCACCACTGTCTTCAGACTGTCCAGCACCAAGAGGGGGACAGGAAGGAACTGCAGGGCAGAGAAGGCTAGCTGCCCAGGCGTCACATATGGCATGGGCAGCCGGAGGGGGCTGGTATTTTGCGACCTCGTAACCTTGGAGGATAAGCCGTCCGGCTCTCCGATAAGGCGGGTCTCTTCATCTTGGCGGGATTGCCGGCGGAAGGGAAGGTTGCCGGTCGTCAGGTCGTTGGTCCGACCGAGCCCTTCGGACGGCGCCTGGAGGTGAAAAGGCACCGAGGGGGTAGGCATGCTGGCTAGAGGCTGAGAGGCGAAGACATGGTCACTCGCGGCAGACGTTTCATTCGGCACCATGGCGGTAGGGGGGTTATGATCATGGAAGAGGCCTGCCGGCTCCGAGGTGCCGGCGAATGGAGAAGACGAGGGAGTAAGAAGGACTGGTCAGGTCTGAGCAGTCACGCAAGACGAGATGCGAGCATTGCTGCGGAATGGTAACGCGGCTAACAGGGTTGGGGCTCGTCCGGGTTCTAGACTTGGGTCTCGACCGTCTGGCTCCGGAGCTACTTCTGTAGTTAGCGGCTGAGGTCCGGCAGGGTGAGACAGCTAGAGAGACGAGTTCCCATAGACCGCAAGGAATGGAAAGAAAAGCTAGGGATACATAATCTAGGGTGATCAAAGGGAAAATTGGTCAAGATCTATAGGATTGAAAGAAGCAAAGCTTTGATCCTTGGTCGTATTAAGATGTAACTGCTTTTTGGGTGGGGGGGGGAGGGGAAGTTGAAGGGGGAAGGAAGGATGTAGAGGTAGAAAGCGGCAAGGGACCCTGAGAAAGTTCCGGTGTTGCGAAGAGGTGAAGCAGGGGCTAGGGCCTTCCCAATTTCGTCATTGCTGTGTAGGTGCTCACAGGGCAAAAAATAAAATAAATAAAATGTAGGCGAAGGTTCATTCACTGCATGTCATGCGTCAGACCTCGAGGCGGGGAGGAAGGGGGGGGGGGGGGGTTAGCATTGTCGATCGCAGGTGGGTCAGTGGTGTCGGACGTTCTTTCAGCTGAGCTAACACAACATGATAAATCCAATGGGAGACAAGCAGAGAGACCGGACGCGGTCCTAGCATCCTAGCATCCTAGGCTAGGAAGTGGTAAGGTAGGTCTCCCTTTAAAAAGTCCGTTCCGACACTTGCTGGTCCAGGGCCTTCGTCAAGGTAAATAGAGAATCGGAGGTAGCAAGAGGAGATCTGTCAGCCAGCTTGGGATTCCTAAAGATAGATGCACAAGAGGGGAGAAGGGACAGCCTCACTCCCTCCCTTTTCGTGCGGATCTGAGTCTCGGATCTCGCGTCGAAGCCTTGCCTCAGCTCCCCAGCCAGGCCACCGGGATTCTGGGCGAATCCAGATTTGCGACAAGAATCTGGATCGCGCCGTTGAGACACACGACAAAATTGCCGAAGGCGGGCGCTGATCACTTGGACCCTGGATAAGTCTAAGGAACATACCTTACACTCATTGCTTCTTTTCTTTTTGTGAGGGGGGCTCCAGGAGCTCCTCAGGGCAGCAAGATCCGTCGCACCGACCAGCTGCCTGCCGCTCCAAAGCGGACCGGTTTCACCGCTGCTATGGAATGCTTGTGACTTCTTTGCGGTGATCGGCAACCACTGGGGGGGCGGGGGGGGCGGCTCATTGACTCGCGGGAAGCCAGTTATCGCTCACTCGCCACGACGGACGGCGCACTTAGGCTTGCCGCCCGCTTAGACCCCGAGGTCCTGACCGTTAGCGATAGCTATCGTTCTTCAGACGATGACGGTGGCCCAGAGGGCTCACAACCCTGACGAACAAGCCTAGGAACAGACCCTTTGCTCTCTCTCAGGCTTGCCAGGCTTATTATGTAAAAGGGGCTCCGTTCATGTTCCACGATGTCCCCCAGACCGGACAAAGTTTGGAGATGCCTGCCGACAGCTGCCTCGGAGATGCAGCCGGGCCAGAACGGCTCCTCCACCCCGGTCGTCGCCCTGGACTATCCATCGCCACCACAAGGAAGGTCCTCCTTGAAGCCCCCCATCTGGATTGCCGATCCCCAGTGCTGCCGGCGTCTTGGGTGGAAGGCCAAGGAGTTTGGAGCTAGTGCAGAAGAAACCCCACTCGTGTCGATCGTCTCCGATGACGTCACTCAACACGCTAGCCAGCCTCGTTCGGCCGTGTTTGCCCATTGTCCACTGAGGATCGGAGAAGGGGTTTCCCAACCATGCCTTTCGACTTTGCCATTCGCGGCTTTGTTGGCCGAGAGCTATCTCGATTCGGTCGGCCTCTTTGCGCAACTCTACAAATCCCATCCTGTTTCTGCCCAACGACGGGCAGTATTGGGCCTTCTTGGAGCTTTCGAGGAACCGAAAAGGGTATTCTGGTCCTGAGGTCCAATTCGCTTTTCATTGGATGGGCGTTTTCCTCCGGACGGTCCCTACCTAGGCTAGCAAAGGCGCGGGAGGGCCATATCACATGGGTCCATCCGCCCGTTCCTTACCTTCGACATGGGATACTGAACCAATTGTCGTGCTGTGAGCTGTCTTTGGCATCTTCCCGTCCGCCGTCATCAGCTCGCTTCCTGGAGGCTGCATATCTGACGTCTTCGTAAGCCTGCCCTTCTGGTGGCTGGGCTGTAATGATGTTGGTCGATGGTGGCCCAATTGGTTTATATGGATTTGAGTGCCTCGTAAAAGTCCGATTGGCTTCTCTTCCAGCCGTCCGGCTGGTTCCTATTTGCTGAGACGGCTGGGCGCAGGAGACGATGTCAGCAGTGTCTTAGGTGGTGTAGGTAGGTCAAGTACCTAGTAGCTAGGCGAGCTAGGTAGCTATATGTTTAGTGGTGTGCTCCGAAGAGAGCAATAAACGGATTGGACTGCCAGCTGAAAACAGCTGGCTGCCAGCTGATCAGCCTGGGTCTCAAACTCTGCCCCGGAAGGCAAGCAACCACCTGCACAATGGTCGGGAATACCTAATCCAGACATTGTTAACTACCCGAGCCCAGATCCACCAGCGCGCCCCGGAGATGGCAGGAGAAAAAGAGACTAGGCCTTTGTTCAAGGGCCGGCTCAAACCGCCACAGCCGAAGCCCAACCCAACGCTGTACGCGCAGCCCAGGGGAAAGAATGAGACATACACCGTGAAGGAAGGCAAAACGCTCGATGGTACGAACTCTGAGCCCCCCTCCCGGCTGCCGAAGGCAAGGCTGCCCGCATGCTCACAGCCCTATTAGGGCCGCCCTCTGAACAAGTATCACTCACGAGGGTGTCCCTGCCCTTCATCGAGCCCCCGGACGCTTTTGCACGCCCCAAAGAGCCCCAGTCGTGAAGCCACGATTCGGGCGTTCAGGGCGAGCTACGTCGAGTAGGGTCCGCCAATGGTCGCCGCGGCGCAGTCGAGCGTCGGGTAGGTGGGGGCACCCGCAGCGGATATGGTGGAGGGAAGCGAGCGATCAAAATCAAAAAAGTGTGGCCGGGTCTGGGAAAGTCAAAGCTTTACGATAGCGAGGCATTCATGACGTCTGTCGTTTGGCATCACACATAATGAGAGAGGCATTATGGGATGTTGGTCGTTTCGCGACAAGGAGAGAGATGAGGTCCCTAGCGTAGTAAACGCCTAGTTCATATCTAATCTACCTACCGACTACCTTATATCTACTGTACATAAGCAAGATAGGGGCTTATTGTGCAGTGTCAGGGCCTACGAGCCGGCCAACCGTACGGGACAGCTCCACTTGTAACCCGAACCGAGACCCCTGCCCGCCGCCGTACCGTTCCCGACCTGCACACGGAAGACAGAAGCGAGCGGCCGCCCGGGCATAAGTAGCCAAGGGTTGCTCGAGATGCAGCATTCGTATGTGCGCCGCTCCAATTGGGCATGAGCTGACCTCGGCCCCAGCTATCTCCGTAACCGTGCGTTTTCAGGCCTCATTGCGAGGCCGAGGACGGCGGACCTGTTGACGACCAGCTCTCCCAGGCCAAGCCTGTCTCTGCTTTCGGTCGTGTGGGCCACCACAGCCCGAGTCCGATGGCTGGAGCGGTCGGGCATGGGCTCGCCTCCTCCTCCAAGACCCGGGCAAAGTGCCGAATGCAGTGTGTGCCATGGAACCCCGCATCCGAGTCTGGGGTGAGGGGAGGCTTTAATCGGAAATGGTAACGTGCGACGGGTTCCAGGCCGCGCCTATGCGCCTGTCACGGGGTATTTCCTAGCATCCTGGCGCTTGGGACGAGGCTTGTGGTGGCTTTTGAGACCGGGACCACACTGCTAGCTAGTCAGTGACCGGCAGAATGCCACGGCTTCTCCTCCACCTTGGCCCCCTTTCCACCTCCAAGGCGCTTTTCCCGGCGGCGTCAACTGTCGCAGGTCCCCTGCGCTCCTCCCGCGCTCCTCCCGCGCTCCTCCGCACCAGCACATATAGCTCTGCACCTCCCTTGCTCTCTCCTGTGGGGAAGGTCTCAGACCATCTCTAGCATTGCTGCTTCCCCTTCCCTTCACTTCCCTCCCCCTCCCGACGACACGCGGCCACCGGCTTTGTTTGCTTCTCTACCTTTCGTGGGCATATCCACGCGACCGCAGCTTTCTTTGCAGCATCCAAGGCAAGCCATTGGCACTGTCGCATGTCAGTATGGCCGACTACACAGTTCCCTTCTACCTCAACGGAGAGGAGGTTCGCTCCGCGAAGACCTTCGACGTCGTTAGCCCCGCCACCGGCAATGTCGTGCACAAGTCAAGCGCCGCCAGCCTGGACGATGTTGCCACGGCCGTGAGCTCCTCCGCGACCGCCCTGAAGACGTGGAGGAAATCGCTCCCCAAGACTCGGCGCGACATCTTCCTCAAGGCCGCCGAGGTCTTCGAGAGGAGGCGGGACGAGCTGGGAGAGTACATCGCCGCCGAGATTGCCGGCGACAAGGGTTGGGCCGACTTCAACATCAACCAGGCCAAAGAGCTCATCATTGACGTGGCGGGTCGGCTCTCGGACCTGGACGGGTCGATCCCCACGCCCCAGGACGCCAACACTGGCGCCCTCATCCTGAAAGAACCGTACGGTGTTGTCTTGGCCATTGCTCCCTGGTAGGTCCTTGTCCTATTATCCCATCCGGTGGCATGGAGAAGGAAGAAGAGGACCGACCTCGCTGACTGCGAGTCAGGAATGCCCCTTACATCCTTGGCATCCGCGCTGTCGTGTTCCCCATCGCTGCCGGCAACACAGTGATCCTGAAGGGCTCTGAGCTCTCCCCCCGGGTATTCTGGGCCATCGCATCTGTCCTCCACGAAGCCGGCCTCCCCGCCGGCGTGCTCAACTTCATCGTGCACGACCGCGCTGATGCGCCCGCCATCACCCAGGCTCTGATCGCCAACCCAGAGATCAAGAAGATCAATTTCACGGGATCCACCGCCGTGGGGCGGGTCATTGCCAAGCTTGCAGGCGAGAACCTCAAGCCCGTGCTGCTCGAGCTCGGAGGCAAGGCACCGGCGATCGTGTGGGAGGATGCGGACCTCGACAAGGCGGCGTTCCAGTGTGCCCTCGGCGCCTTAGTCTACGCCGGCCAGGTGTGCATGTCGACGGAGCGCATCATTGTCCACAAGAACGTGCGGGCTGAGTTCGAGACGAAGCTCCGCGGTGCCATCGACATGATCTACAACCCCAGCGCTGACGCTCCAGTCCTGATCCAGGGCGCCGCGGTCGAGAAGAATAAGCAGTTGATCCAGGATGCCCTGGCCAAGGGCGCCTCGGTACTCTATGGCGACGTGGCGGGCGAAGAGACGACCAAGACGCGCATGCGGCCGATCGTGATCACCAACGTCAAGGACGAGATGGATATCTACAAGACGGAGAGCTTTGGACCCACGGTGGCCGTGTATGAGATCGAGACCGAGGAGGAGGCGCTTCGGATTGCCAACGATACCGAGTATGGCTTGTCGTCGGCCGTGTTCACCGAGGACCTCCGGCGGGGCCTCCGGCTGGCCAAAGAGATTGAGACTGGGGCGGTTCACATCAATATGATGTCGGTGCATGATGAAACGGCGCTCCCGCACGGTGGCGCCAAGGGGAGCGGCTACGGACGCTTCAACTCGATCGGGCTGGCTGAGTGGGTGAGGACCAAGAACATCACCTACCAGATCTAAGCAAAAGAGATAGCATGACTACTTAGTCCCAGACAGCGGGATCTAGATACGTGAATGCCTTTCGTTGACCAACAAACCGACCAAAATTGAGCTCCTGGGTTTAGTAACTATGCTAGCAAAATTGTAGCTGTGGCTGCCATACAGGCCTCAACATCGTATGTACCGTCTATACTTGTATATCATTCTCGATCTCCCTCCTTGGGATGTTCCTCCTTGGGATGTTCCTCCTTGGGATGTTCCTCCTTGGATCAATATGCCATTCGCTGGGCGGGTATGTATCTCCTTCAGTGGGTATGTAGTATGTTCTTTCTTGGGCACCTAGGTATCTTCCTCCTTGGG
Organism: Thozetella sp. PMI_491; assembly: GCA_021432635.1. Taxonomy (NCBI): domain Eukaryota; kingdom Fungi; phylum Ascomycota; class Sordariomycetes; order Chaetosphaeriales; family Chaetosphaeriaceae; genus Thozetella; species Thozetella sp. PMI_491. Next base: position 452,689 of record MU270018.1, read on the forward strand.
AGTCGACGTAGGGATATTTACATGCCCGGGTCATCACCACTCGGAGACGCAGGGCTTACAGGGTCGCTAGGAGGCCAATAGCGCTTGAGGCCATCAGCAGGGCAGCTCTTCCGAGATTCTAAGAGGTCATCAGCTATTTGTCAACATTTCAGGATTGTTTCGGGTCGGGACAGAATCCATGGCAAAGTTATTCCTAGGGGGGGCCCAAAAAGGGATAATGGAAAACAGGGGAAGCACTTACGTGTAGGCCCCACTGGTCTACTAGGTACTTGGCGCTCTCCTCCCGCGCGCCGACCTCGACCAGCTCCTCGGTGATAGCTAGCTGCTTCGCGTCCTTGGCCTTCTTGAGCAAGCGCCGGTTCGTCGGCATGACGAGTATTAATGTGTATGGAATGATGGAGAAGGACAGCGCTCCGGCCAACAGATACAGCCGGCCCGTGATGCCTCGGTGCAGACCAAAGCGGTAGGCTAGGTAGAAATATGACAAGGCAGCCGTCTGGCCCACAGCGGGTATCAGACGTCGGCCCTGGGAAAAGGTGCGTTCCCATTGCCGCAGCATAAGCGGCGAGGGGAGCTCCAGCAAGCGCGGGATCACAAAGACGGAGAGCCCAAGGGAGGCGCCGCTCACAAAAGACGATGTGAAGACCCCGACCGCCTGCGCGGCGCGGATTGAGAGCTGCTTGCTATCTGCCATGATCGGCGAGGCTTGGTGCGCGTGGCGGGGGAAGACGAGGCGGGAATTGGAGGTCAAGGTTGAGAAGAGGACAAGGTAAAAGGGCGACCCCGACTCGACAGGCAAAGCACCCCTCCCTTTTCCTTTTATATGAAGCTGCAAGGGCACAGCGCAGAAAGCGGCGAAGCTGTGTCTACCTTTTTAGAAGTCTCCGGTTCCAACAACTGGCCGGGTCAGCGGCGGCATTGAGAGCCTTTGATAGACGGCTAAACTCGATGCATTTGATTTTATTCCCTGGCGCAAGGCTGGTTCATGTGTTTCCTACCTGGAAACGCTCGCGCTGTTCAAGATGGCCCCAGTCCGCAGGCGCAACCACTCGCCAACTGTGGTTGTTTTTGACACATTTGACCCCGCCAAACAGTGCTGGAGCTACCCCGCCATACGGCCGCACTTTACCTACCCTTACAGTAGCTTGCCCAAAACCTGCACGCGTTCCCGGTCTCAACTTCATCGCGTCCATCGCGCCTCGCCAACCCTCGGGACGACCACTTGGAGGGACAGCAAAAACCTCCCCTAGCCATATAAAGCAGCTATTTCCAGAAACCATATCACTCAAATCATAGTCTTATCGACGACCAACAAATCCCTACCCTAGCCCGGACAACTCTTGCACGCCCTCACCCGGAAGCGCCCAACACCCCGCCCTTCACCCGTCAATATGCTCCGTCGCCCCATCACCGTCCTCTCCATCACGGCCGAGGACGTTGCTGACTTCGAGGACCGCCGCGCCGAGCGCCTCGAGGCGCAACAGGCCATGCGCCGCGGTGGCCCCGCAGACCAGGCCGCTATGCTACGCGACCCTCGTCTGCACCGAATCACGCAGGGTGCTCATCCAGGACAGCCTGCGCGAGGCCACGCCGCTGGCTGGGAGTACGACTCCGCCGAGGAGGACGAGGGCCTCGAGTTTGAGGAGCAGGAATACGACGAGGATGACGAGGATGAGCAGGACGAGCAGCAGCTCCGCCGCACGATCCTCCCCCCGCGCGGTCAACCCATGCTGCATCACCAACAGGTCGTTGGTAGCTCCGCTGCGAGCTACGCCGGTAACGACGGTCGCATGGATATTGACCTGGCTCCCAATCGTGAGAACGTGCGCGCTACACCCGTCGCCGCCGGTGCGCCCGTGACGCCGGGTGCCCCAGGAGGTCCTGAGCAGAACGTGAACCCCAACGCCCGCGTTGCGCCTTCACCTTCTGACCCACCAGGAGATCCACGCGCGCGGATTCGTGTCGGCCGGCCGCGTCCTACACGGGAAGAGCGCATTGGAATTGCTCCCCCGGCTCCGGAGCGCCGACGGCGTCCACCTGGCCAAGGGCAGCAGCAGGGAGGAGCCTAGTTTCGGGTCCAATCTTTGCTACCGAGCAGGTCTACAATCGACTAGAACAAGGCGCCGGAGAGCATTCATGGATGTCAGAAAACGTGTCGGAATATACTGGCCAGATGCAGTCTGGACACGAGCCCTGGAAGCCATGGCCTCGTGGGATTGGCAAGCTGCTTGGCCACGGAAGAACAGAAGTTGGGCAAGCTCATGCCAGCAAATTGTGCCCGCTCACTGGCCACAGGTTGCTACTTTGCCCCCTCCCCTCCCAAACAGTGGCCGAGCCATGAGCGCTTGTGCCTCGATATGGCACAGCGTGAAGCCGCTCTACAGCTCGCCCAGCCCTTGCCCTGGTTGGGATAGTGTGGCTGGTGTTGATTCTACATCTTCGGCTTCACAGCAGGAATAAGTGGGGCATCTCTCTAAATTACTGCTTAGGAGAACAAGGCAATGTGAGGGTGAATATATGTATCTTTTCCACAGGATCGTCGTCGAGAAGCTTTCTTTACTTCAGAAGGTTTTTCCATTATAGATGCCCTGTACTCCATACTGGACAGCATCATTCACTATCAGACCTCGATAGAACCTCCCTCCCGAGGAGGCAATAAATAAGACAATGAGCACTTAGTGGAGTAAGAGAGCCTTCGTTGCTGCCGTCACGAGTATCCTCTGTATTCTCCCTTCCGTCCTCGCTACCCTTTGCTGATGTCTCAATGTTCTTCATTTGCCTTCCACAATTGGTGTGTGCCTTTGCTGCCGCCAACTGCCTCCTTGATCACTTCCATATCACCCAAGCTTGGCGTTGTTCCAATCTTGGGGGTCTTTTACTCTCTCTTCATCTCTTCATCCTTGGAAGCCTATTCCTCCTAGCCACCATGGACGATGTATACTATTACAGCCAAGCATGTCGTACAACTACCGCATTGTAACCTCCAAAACGCCATGCTATAATGCTCCCTTTACGTTGGGGAGAAAGGGACATAGAGAGAAATTGGCAGGACAGCCAGTGTAAGTTCTGGTTTGTCTACGCCCCTGAGAACTTGGCTACCAACCCGGCAAACGAGGTCAGAGAGTTGATTGACCACCAATCAAGAACTCCTTCAACCGTCCAACGGGCATGCCTTCTTCCTGCTATCCCCTGGGTGAACTCTTCGCCGCCTAAGCCACCCGATTCCGGGTTCGGTACACATGCCACCCGCGTGCTAGTTCTCCCAATGGGCAGAGCTTAAGATAGTAGGCGGTGCTGCTCTTGAGTTGGAGAGTGGGGTCAAGGATTGGAGGATGGTGGTGGCCGATGGACGCTGATAGGAGTCTTGGGTTTTATTTTAAGAGTGATTTTGCGCGAAAGTGTCGGCTTGGCCGGCAGCGCAGCTGTGCCATTCGGCGTACTTGTGGCCGGGGCGGGAGCAGCGGACGGGGTAGAAGAAGGCAGCGGCTTCCGTGCCTTCGGTGCCGGCGTGGTGCCCGGCACCGAGGCCGTCTTGGCCTGGGACTGGGAGCTGGAGCCGGGTGTGCCTGGAGCAGGAGATGAGTCGGGAAACGAGGGACCATTCCTCTGGATGGGCGTGGCGACGATGGTGGACGAAGTGGCCTTCGCAGTCGAGGCCTGGGCGCGGATGGCCTGGAGAGTTGCAGGCTTGAGCCTATCCCACGCTTTGAATCGCAGCTTGACCACCTTCCTTGCGGGCCCCGTCTTTGGCTTCTTGGGTCGCCCACCTTCGGCCGGATCGTCGCTTTTGCGCTTCTTTGGAAGCTTAGGACGCTTCGCCTCGCCAGAGGGGGAGGCCGTGGCTGGGGTGGTTGGGACTATTATTGACAGGGCCGGCGTAGCGACGGCAGCCGCGGCGGTGGCGGCGACAGGAGTGGCGCTGGAAGTTGGCCGCACAGGTTGTACCGATATAGAATCGGCGGCAACCTTCGGTAGAGGAGGAGCCGAAGTCGCAACCGGCGAAGCGACGAGCGCTGAGTTGATGAGCGAAATCGACGACTGCCGCACCAGAGGCGAGGGAGTCGAAGGGCCACCGTTGGTTGAGGCAGCGCTGATGGACGGCCTTGAGATCTTGATCTTCTTAGGCTCTGGCGGCTTGATCTCCGGCGCAGGCGGTTCGGGTTCTGGGGGCGCGATATACTTGGTCTTGGGGGCCGTCTTAAAGAAGGAAGAAAACTGCACCCATAGCTGCTTCTTCTTGCTAGTAGAAGCGGGCTTCGTGCTGACCGGCGATGGGACCCGCTCGACCTTCCACCTCCTAGGGTAGTTGAACGTCACGAGGAACTCGTCTTCTGGGCCGAACATAGCGGAGCAGAGCTCCATAATCTGCTGCTTCTCCTTAAGACCAATTGTGTCCGAGTTGAAGGCCTTCCAGATCTCATTCTTGAGCTCTGCGTTGCCTTTGAGCTCCTCCTTGAGAGCGGCGAGCGATGATGTTATGTCTGTGTGGCGGACAGCATCGCGTTTCTTGGCTTCAATGATGGCGTCGCCTTGCTCGATGATGAGGCCGTCGTTGTCCTCCTCGACTGCCGCTGGCGGGGCGTCCTGCTGTGCAGGCTTGTGGTCTCCGAGTGCAATGGCTGCAATGCCTCGCGAAAACACCTTGAAGAGGCGGTCCCGGACGAATGGAGAACTGTCCGTGGTCATGTAGGTCAGGAGCAGCTTCAAGATCACTGGCCTCGAGATCATGCCTAGCTCGACGAGGCACTCGAAAGCCTTGAGGCGCACCAAGTCCAGGTTCTCGTCTTGTAGGTACTGTACGAAGTCGATGATGGAGATAGGAATGACACGCGCCTTCATCAACCGCATTTTGCAGTCCAACACGGTCGTAGTCCAGACATTTTGATAAGTCAGCGTCCACTCGTCCATACGGCGGTACTTGTCGATTTCGTCGATGGCCTTCTCCAGGAACCGTTTGAATTCGAGGTCATCGTCGTCGTCGATCTTGAGGCTGTCAATGAGGATATGATCCGGATCGGGGGTCTCTGGGATCAACGACGTGGTCAGGGCCTCGAGGAGCCTGGATATGAAGACTTGATCCGAGTAGACATTGGTCGAGTTGTCGTTGAAGAGAAGCAGATCAAGCAGGAAATTCCTCGCTCGTTTTGAGCATCTGCCTCTCTCCCTTGTGCGGGCGATCGCGGCCGGGATAGCGCACTGGATGCTGTACTGGGCCTTGTCGGAGAAGTCGTTGGGGGAGGGAGGAAACGTCTCGACGTTCTTGGTCACCACCTTGTCGCAGAAGAAGTGCCGGTACATCAAGATAAGCTGCGCCAGGCCGATGTAGTTCAGGTCCGATGTGGCATGCTTAGGGAGATCTTGGGCAGCCATGGCCCGGATCCCATGGTAGTATCGGCGGTCAAAGAGCGTCCTCGTTTCGATGGTGGCCGCCATATCGTGGCGGCTGCCCCTCAGGAGGTACAGCATAGCATCCTGGTGCGCAACGACATCCTTGTCCTGCTGCAGCTGCGCCAAGTACATGTACCCTGGCATATCGGTTGAGAGGTCGCAGAGCCATTCAAAGTTGCAGTCGAAACGAATCCACTCGTAGGACTCTTGGTCCATGGCATTCTGCATCTCTGGCGACCAGTCTCTCAAGCCCCAGTCGGTTTCGTCCTGACCCGACGTGAGAACATCACCAAACGAGTTGAAAAAGACTACGTCGTCGTCGGCGATATCTTTGTTCCCCGGGTTGCTTGACTGGTTTGCCCCGTCCCTCCTCTTGGTCCGCTTGAGTCGTTTGTACTTCGTATTGTACGCAATCGACCAGTTGGTGCCGTCTTTGTCGTCTTCACGAATTTCGAGGTAGTGCTCATAAGGTGTACCGTCGGCCTCGTGAATACGGACCGTAAACGGCCCAGTAAATAAAGACTGTACCTCTCCGGCATAGACGCCGTGAATCTCCTCCTGAAATTCCCTCCAGAATTCCTCCTTCGTCAGGGACTGTGGCTGCTTAGCGAGCAGAGATCCTTGCAGCTGGCTAATTGCAATGTCGACGTTCAAGTTCTTCTTGTTGAATCTCTGCTTGACTGAGAGCCGAGGGCATCCAGCACCCATCACCCACTGCTTCCAGAACTCCTCGGTGCGGTATTGGCTCTTCTTCTCGCAGATTCTGCGGAAGTCGTCGGCAGTGATCGAAGTGATGAGCGGGCCAACCTCAGTGTTTGCCTTCATGACGAGCTGCGAGACCACACGAGTGACACCGGTGGATCCAGTGAACTTGGACATCCGCTGATCGAGGATGAAGAGGACCAGAGGGGCCTTAAGGGACATAAAATCCATCTCAAACTCTCCGAGGTGGAGGTGGTTTCCGAGATCTTGAATCGAAGGTCGACCGATGTCGATCTCTACCAGTTTGTCCGAGAGAGTCTTGAGATGAAATTTGTACCAGTTGGTACCACAGATCGTCTTCATGAAGAGATCAGCCATGAACCACTGGATGCCCACCACGAGCCAAGTGTCTGACCGCTGGTTGGGTACGATGTGGATGCCGATATATTGGCTCGCCAGCGCGTGGACCAGCTTTCTGGTGTTCTCGATCTCAAACTCGATGATGTCCTCCGGATAGAGAAGGCGGGAGCTGCAGAATGACATCGAGTTGACCGCCACTGTGTCGGTCACCATGTCGTCGACGAAACAAATTTTATAGCTCTCAAAGGGATACCGCCCAAACTCGAGGGCAAAGTAGTCGGCGGCGGCCACGACGGGTTGGCACGCAATGCGAACCTCGTCACCACGGCCTGGCAGGCAGTAACCGTGAATCTTGGCAGCGTTAGCTCCTAGCTTCTCGTCTGCTTCCTCAGTCCGGAACTCCGACCACAGGTCGATATGCTCGAATGGCCCGATGGCAAATCCGATCTGGTGAGCAGCCGTGTTATCGCACTCGAATGTCATGATCTTCTTCTTCTCGTCTAGAGGATCGATCTGCTCCCCCGTCAGATTGCCAGAGCAAATCACTGTCATCTCCATGAGCTTATCCTCCTCGGCTAGCTCGTGTCGTGGCTGGATTGGTGCGTCGTCTCCATGTTTCCTCTTGCGACTGCCACCTTCGAGGCCATTTAGTTCCGGCTGTGTCGCCAAGCGCTGCTCGAAGGCGTCGCCCAGCGTTCGAGGGCATTTAATGGAGACCTTCCACATGCATCGGGAGCTAGGGTCGTCAATGCAAGGGAAGATGCAAGAGGCCGTGCCGGGCTCGACTGAGTGACGGGTATAAACGTGGGGGTAGCGCATATCGCCGTCGTCCAGTCCGACGAAGTGAAGGCCGTCGCGGATCTTCTTTGACCGAAACGGGATGGAGATCTTAACACCCGGTTGCTCGTCCGGAAGCTTCCCGTTGGCTTCAGCCTTGCCTGCTTTGATCTTCAACGGTCGTCGCGCATCATCCTTGGCCATGCTCTCCGGACGCAGTGACACCTTGATCGAGCGGTCCGCGGGAACACAGCCCAGGCCGTCCTTCTCTCGTACTGTTATTGGCACATCGGGCCGCTGCTCGGGAAGCAAAGGACGCATCCAGCTCTTAATACTATGATGCTGATGCGCACCCAGCTGCCACTGTTGAGGAATGTCCATGCGGTCGTACGGGTCGCTGAAAGTGGCAGTCGTCTTGAGGCCGTCGACCGTGACGTTGCCAAGGTCTATGTCACATTGACGAGAATCTATGGCTACTTCTTCCAGGTCGTTAACCATGGGAAATATGTAGAAGGTGACGGTTCCGTTGATGCTTTTGTTGCGAAAGTCGAAGTCGAGCTCGACCTCTTGGTTTACGACGGCAAACCGTTGGCAAGCTGCGAGATACTCTGCCACCGCGCCGCCCTGCTCGGGCGCCGGGTGTCCGGGCGCCTCTCCCGGCATCTTGCTGCGTCGATACGCCCTCAGCGCAAAAATAACTAGTGATGGATTCAGTCGAGCCGTCAGGAGCGGGCAGTCTCGTGGGTAGCGCCGATTTCGCAGCTGATCGCGAGCGGGGAGAAGGCCGAGGAGAGTCGCGTGATCGCAGGATGAAATCCACCGAGGATAGGGACCAAATCAGTCATGGATCTTCAGCGAGCGGCGTGTTTGGCCATCAGCGATATCAGCGATGGACGGGGTTGGCTCTGCGACGGTCACTGCGGCATCGCAGCAAGTAAGCGGAGGGGAAAGGTCAAGGCGAGAACGCGAGGCCGGTTCTGGAAGTGAATCGCGGGGGGGTTAATATCATCTGGCTAGGCCAGAATGAAGCCTCAAACCTCCCCAATCACTTGGGTAGCGAGCGAAGGCAGAGAGAGAGTGGCGAGTGTGGGAGGAGGCGGGTGTGTGAACCAGAGCTGGAAGGGCCGTGGCTCAATCCCGAGTTTCGTGTCCTCCTCCAGCCTGGGCGGGTCGCCCAACGAAACTCAGTGCGCGCGGCCGATTCCTCCGCAACAGAAAGTATAAATTTCAAAGTTGAATAGAGCGCGAGGACCCAGGCGATTCGCGATATGGTGGTAGGGTCGTGGCGGGCAGCTGGCGGGCGCAAAGCGAGGCGCTTTGTGATGCCTGGTCGAAGAGCTCTCGCAATCACACTGGAGCAAGCGCGCCGACAAGTGGATCCGCCTGCCGCGTTCCTGGTGGGTCGGTTTTTCGGCAAATAGGCGCGACAGACGCGCTCAGACGCGGTGATGTCACAGCGAGCCCAAAGAAAATCCAGAATGCTCTTAGAATCCCGACGGTCTCACACAACCGCCGGCTCGCCAGAGCGAGAGAATGCATTGTACCACCTGGTTCTTTCGTCATCTATCGAAGGGCCGTAAGGCTCGAGGCTCAATGCTAGCCTACGCAGCGTTGGTGCTAAGGGGGTTTCACAGTTATAGCCGGGACCTTCTCCAAATGTCTCATTTAGAAGCGCGCAACCGCTGGTAACATGTTCCTTGCCGCGCTACTAACCCTCCATCATGTAACCATCCTAAGCGTAGTGATCCCATACCCATACAAGCCCTAACCGCTGCCAATACTCGCCCCAATGTGTTCATTACACGGCCGAGTTGTCTTATCCTCCCGACACTCATTTCATGCCCCTCCGCTCCCGTCGCTTCCTTCTATCGCGCACCTTTAGGGTATCGTCGCTCAGGTACTCCTCTGGCAGCTCAAAGTCTTTCTCTGCCACCTCGGGTATCGGTTGTCCAAAGGCCATTACCGTGCGACCTTTCCGCCGCGACTGGCTCATGGCAGCATCCCGCAGGTACTTCTTGCTAAAGAACGAGGTGAACGACCTGGGCGGGTCGACCTCGGGATTAGCAGTACGGTGCGATGCTTTTGACTTGCTGAGCTTCGTCTTGGCCGCAGCGATGGCTTCCTCTCGGAGCTGCTTGGCAATAGAGGCATCAACGTCGCTAAGGTCGGGCGGTTCCGCCTCGCTCTGGCCGACGGCTTGTTCTTCGTCTGATGAACTTGCATCTTCGGCCTCACTGTCCTGGACCTCTTCTTCCTCGACTGCGCCTTCCCCCTCTACTCCCTTCCCTTCCTCCTCCTCCTCCTCTTCCTCTTCCTCTTCTTCCTCTTCTTCTCCTTCCTCTTCTTCTCCTTCCTCTTCTTCTCCTTCCTCTTCCTTCTCTTCATCCTCCTCCTCCTTCTCCTCTTCCTTTCCTACCTCTGCATCTTGCGCTTCGTCCTCCTTATCTGCATCAGCTTCGGCCTCGGCCTCAGCCGCGGCCGCCCGCTCCTTCTTGAGCCTAAGTCGTTTTTCCTCCTCAGCCCAGGCGCGGAACTTGCTGAGAATTACGTGGCAGCCCTTGATGAAGTGCGCCCGAGCGGGCTCGAATTGCTTCTTCTTGCTCTCGGTGATGCCACTGACCCCCATGACCCTCAGCCAGTCATAGCCCTGAAGGCCTTCTAGCAGCCGGATAACCTGGTCCCTCTCATGCTGCGCCCGCCCTTTCTCGGCATTGCGGATCGACCGCTCCAATCGCTCCGCCTTCCTATGAGCAGGCTCGAACACCGAGTCGGGCAGCGGGTCTTTGAGCGGCTTGGTGGTGTCGAGGAAGCTGAAATCAATCACCTGTGACTCCCACAGGTCGGTAAAGAGATTATCGCCATATCCTCGCACAGGGTATGGATCGCTCCGGCGGGGTGGTTGGTCGTTTCGGGAGCTGGAGCCAGGGGGTGGGTACGTGGGTTTGTTGTCCGACGCGGGATCGGCCTTGCTCCTAATGACGATGGGGGTATCGAGGTTTAAGATATCTAAAAAGAGGCAAATCGCATTAGCAATTGGATTGCAGAACGCGTAAAACGATCGGGATCGCGAAATAGAGCCTGCTCACGGTGTTCCTTCGGGTCGTTGCCAATGACCTCGTCGTAGTCGGGGAAGTAAGCAGCGAGCTCGCTCTTGAATCGGGTGCCCTCTTGAGACCGCAGCTTGCGGCCGCCCGGGTCCTTGCTATCGGCTGCACTGGGCTGCAATCGACTGAGCTCATGCTTCAAGCCGCTAGCAACTTTCTTTTGGTGTTTTGTTGGCTCCAGGGCTTGCGGTTCGGCGGTGTTGCTCGTCGGCCGGGCCCCGTTCGATTTGGTGACCGTGGCCGCCGCGTCGGGAGGGGCTGATTGTGTGGAGGGATTCGGTGGGTGCCTGGCGGCGGCGTGAGATCTCGCGTCGACGGATTGAGTCGCGGGCTTTGAGTGATGCGACGCCGGTCTCGCTGGGATCTCGACGGCGATTCTCGCTTTCTTGAATTTCAGGGCATCGAAGTCGTGCTGAATGGGCTCGAGGCGCCGCTTGAGGCGCGAATGTTGCTGGCTGGCGAGAATGTTCTGAGCACGCGCGTTCGCGATCGGATTCGAGTCGCGGAGGTGGCGAGCTTCAGCTCGCTGGTATCGAGAGGATGTTGTCATGTTTACACCAGAGGACAGTGAGCATTATCGTGCTCCATCCAGCTTTGTCGGGGAGAAATGGCGTTACAGAGTTGAGTCGAAATGTCGCTCCTCAAATGGGAGCTGGCCGTGCTCGGGTCCTTGAGAATTTGGTAGTGACAAATGGCGCTGGGATGACAGTGGACCACCGCCCATTGGAAGCTTTAAATGAGGGTAGCCTGGCGATTTCAATGCACCGTCGTTCGCGCTTTTTGCTTGTTTTCCTTGAGCGAATCGATTTGGGGGGAGAAGAGTGAGTTTGCGCATCAATTGCATCGGCTTTTTCTTTTCTTTTCTGAGCCAGTCTCGTGGGCGGCCAAGTGCAAATTTTCTAAACAATGGGAAGCCGCGACCGGTCGGTAGGGACCACTATCCTTTAGGGGGGCTCAGCCTATTAATCATCCCCCTCATTCCCTAAGCTGGCTTCGGCCGCCGTCAATCACACACGAGCCCCAAGCGACGAAATCATTTAAGAAATGCCTGTTAGCTTACTCCAAGACGTTCCTGTTTTTCTGATACAACTGCGGAACTGCTGTCTCGCGTCTTGGTTGGGAAATTCTTAGAACATCCATCTCAGCAGCGCCGGCGCATTTGCGTTTCGACGCCCTAGGCTTAGCTTACGGAGGCTGGAGCTTCGCGAGTGGCTCTCTGTCCCTGCCCAGGTACCTACCGAGGTAGTGGCTAGGCACCTAAGGCAGTGTAGCGACTGACGAACTGCCCAAAAGCAGGTACGATGCAACTTAAGCCTGCGATAACGAAGTCCTAGCTTCACCGTCAAATCTCTACCTTTCTTACTTTAGGTACTTTGATCGAGCCGACTATTACCTCTTCGCACGGATAGTCGCGGTACTCAAGATGCATCATCTAATTTTTTTGTTATATTTCTAGGCTATGTCTACGTTTTCACACTTCCTCCCTGTCACGATCGTCATTAGCTTTCCTTCTATTCTTAAGCTTTTTCTGTCTCCTATCCCCCCCCAAGTCCATCTCCCTCATCTCGGTCCTGGCCTGCCGTTGTGCCTCTTCCACTCGGGGCTTTAGCGTCATGACTTCCTCTTTGTCAATTTCATACACTTCTGTCTTGCCTTCCCTACCGAGGGCCTTTTCGATGCGCTGGAAGAGCTCGATCTCGTACTGCGTGACCACGTTGATAGCGTGGCCCGACTTGCCAGCTCGAGCGGTTCGGCCGACACGATGGACGTAAATCTTGGAGTCGCCGGGCATGTCATAGTTTATGACGACTCCAACTCGAGGAATATCCAAACCTCTCGCGGCAACATCTGTGGCGATCAAGATATCTCTGGTCCCGGAGCTGATCTTGTTCAAGGCTGCAAGACGAGAGCTCTGGGAAAGCTTCCCATGCAGCGGGATGGCTCCAAACCCTTGTAGACAGTATGAGCTTCAGCTCCAGTCATTGCCGGAAGGGAGGCAGGGTACTTACCGAGGGCCCGGAGCAGGAGGGCTAATCTCTGAGTCTCGTAGACTGTACGTGCAAAGACAACGATGAATTGGCCGAAGAACTCGTTGATAAGGTGGACGAAGTAAGCATCTTTGTGTATCTGGGGCACGAATACCATGCTCTGCCGCAGGGTCGCCACCGTCTGGTATTTATTGGTCTTCACGCTAATACCTGCTGCTTGTTAGTTCTCTTATTCATCCCTTTGGTAGAGCGGATCGATTCTTACGTAGAGGATCCTTCAGACTGGCACGCTGCAAACTCTCCACTTGTGAAGACATGGTTGCAGAGAAGAGGGCAGTTCGCCGCTCCCGAGGTATGAACTTTAGGATCTTCTCTAGTGAAGGGCCGAAGTCCATGTCGAGAAGACGATCTGCTTCGTCGATAACGAGATATTTTAGCTTAGACAAGCTGAACCCCTTGGTCTTCTCGAGGTGGTCCAAGAGTCGGCCCTAGAGAGCGGGTTAGAAAGCGCCGACAGCGAGCAGGCCGTCAGGGTGAGACCTACGGGGGTCGCAACGATCACGTGCGGTTTTTTTCCGAGCTCGATTGCTTGCGATACCATGTCCATGCCGCCTAGAATCCTTCAAGTCGGTCAGTACGCTTCAGGTTTCACACATGGGTACTGCGCCGACGTACGTAGCACACCGCAACGAGATACCGGATCCCAGTGCCTTGAAGGACTGCGCAATCTGCACAGCGAGCTCACGAGTTGGCGCGAGGACCAAGGCATAAAACGGAGAAGGGCTTGCAAGAAGGCCATGCAGAATGGGTAATGCAAATGCGCCAGTCTTTCCGGAGCCTAAGGAACAGTGAGCCTTGATGCAGCAGCCACCAAGCCGGGCCTGAAAACTCACCAGTTTCTGAGAGCCCGATAATATCTCTGTTCTTCAACGCTGGAGGGATTGCGGCCTACGAGAGGAGGTGTCAGTCGGCCGGCGGGAAAGCGCCGCAGCAGGCCAGCAAGCTCTTACACATTGGATCGGCGTTGGCTTCAGCCAGCCAAGGGCGTCGCAAGCTTCGCAGAGGCTGTCAACCAGCCCAAGCTCCTTGAAAGTTTCAGCCGGCTTCGAAACATCCCCAGTCCCAGGCTCCAAGCCAGGCTGGTCCGCAGAAGACTCTGGACTCGACATCCCAGTGGACGAGGTGCTCGACCGTGTTGTACGTGGGGCGTGAAAGTTGCAGATGAGGTATCGTGGGGCTCAACTTTTTTTATCCTTCTGCTCTTGGTTGCGGTGATAAGATAAGGCCCTAACCCTTGAGATGTCGACCGCCTTGTCTTACTGTAAGTCCCCACCCTGGGAGAAACGTACTTCATGTGACCCATGTCTTGTTGTTGCATACAAAAAAGAACAACTAGTATTGCAATTATCCTCCTCAAGTAAAGATAGGAATACGAGTCAATACCACAAGTAATTCGAATGATACGAATGCATTTTGGTTTAAAAAGAAATCTCAAGTGCTGAAAAATTGCTTACACGAGGTGATGGTAAACTTACAGCCCAATAGAGATGCAGTTTGATCTAACATGTTCCAAATATGCTACTATCCTACCAGGTACATATGCCGTGCCGCGTCCGTGCTGCAGGCGATACGAGCCCACTAATAAACCCCAGGTATGTAGCAGGGCGCTATGGCCGGGGGGACGACCACAGGGCGGTTCATACCCTCGTATAAACCCCATGCCGTCCCGCCTTGTTCTATCCCGTTCTCCCCGTCCCTCGTCTTTCGTGGCTCTATACCGGCTGTCAACACATAACAAACCTTCCTCGTTCGTCGAAAGTACAGCCAAAATAGCCACCATGCGATCGGCGTGGACTTGGTGGCTTCCTGAGATCTCCGCCGCCCTGTCTGTCCTGTTTGTGCTTCTATCCGTCCTTCGGATATGGCGGCTACGGAAAGAGACCATCAAGACAGGCCCTGGTTGGCTGGCCACAGCCAAGATTGTATGAACCCAATGGCCTCATATCATCTTAGCCGGCTCCTTGCTAAAGTGGGGGACATCCCCTCCTAGGTCCTTACCATGGGCCTAGCCTCGCTCCAGCTCTCGAGTCTGATAGTGCTTATTCGACCGCCGCCCCTCTCGATTGAAGGGACGCTGGTTCCGTCCGCAGCTTCGGCAGCGGCGTCTCTGTTCCTTATCTGCCTCTCCCTCATAGAACACCGCAGATCAGTGCCGCCGTCAGACCTTAGCACCATCTACCTCCTTGTTACGGGGCTGCTCAATGCAGTCTGGCTTGCGGCACCGTCGACCGAGGCTTCAGATAGAGAGCTTCGGCTTGCCAGACTCGAGCTTCTCGCCAAGGCGGCCGTGTTTGCGGCAGAAAGCTGCAGCAAGGCCGACATCTTACTCGAAAAATACCGGGCCTTGCCTCCCGAGGTAAAGACGGGGGCGCTTGGGAAGGCCGTTTTCTGGTGGATTAACCCAGTACTCGCTGAGGGTTACAATAACATCCTGCTGGACCATGAACTTCCCAGTATTGACCATGATATCTCGTCCCCAGTGCTGCGAAATAACATCTGGAAAACCTGGACCGATGGCCGTGAGTTCCCGCGCTAGAGCATACCATGATGGTCCGTCTAGTTGTCGGTTCTGATGAATAATTTAGAGTCAAAATGGCTACCTCTAGTGCTCTACAGGTGTCTTCGCGCACCATTCCTCTCCGTCATACCGTCGCGACTATTCCTCATTCTCTTCCGGTACTGCCAGCCGTTTCTTATCGAATACAGCATTCGCTTCGTAGGCGACTTGCGCCTTGGGCAGTGGGAAGCAGACGAAGGCTTCTTAATTATCGTTGCCGCAGTAGTTATTTATACGGGTCTAGCGGTAAGCGTTCCGTCTCATGCTAGTCGCAGCAGATGCTAACAGAACCTACGCAGGTGTCAACTGCAGCCTATCAGCATGGGTTGAATAGGTTGCAGGTCATGATCCGAGGCGCCCTGACTGGCCTCATCCATGGGGGATCATTGGCTACCCAGAGCAAGGCTTATGATGACGGAAGGGTCCTCACGCTCGTCACCACCGACGTGAGCGCGATTGAGGGCATCCCAGAGATGTTTCACGAGACCTGGACCATGTTGATCGAGCTCGTGATCGGCATCCTCTTGCTTGCGAGACAAGTTGGGTGGCTCTGGCCACTCCCCCTCGCCGTCATCTTCTGTTAGTACACATCTTATCTCGAACTCATCACGAAACTAACTTCCTGCAGTATCCTCGCAAACCAGCCGTTATGTGGCCCAGAACTTAAAGGGACGGTCCCTCCGATGGAACGCCGCGACGCAGAAGCGCATCACCATGACAAGCGCAGTGATCGGCTCGATCAAGAACATCAAAATGCTTGGTCTACAGGAGACCACCGCAGCCCACATCTCCAGTCTAAGAGATCAAGAACTCAGTGCCGCCGGGAGCTTCCGGCTTCTCATGTTTTTCTACAATGCTAGCGGTTCGTTCCTCGGCCGAATTGCTCCGGACAATGTTGCTAACTCGTACAAGCAAACGCCGTCGGCCTTTTCACGCCAGTCCTCACCATCGTCGTGTTCGCGGTTCTAGCTATGCGAAGAGGCGAGCCTCTCCAGACCACGACGGCTTTCCCGACAATCTCGATTCTATTGCTTATTACTCAACCTGCTAATATGATTAGCACATATGTCCCGAGAGCTATTGCAACGTATGCGAGCTTCGAACGCATCCAGGACTATCTGTCCGTTCGAGCAGAAGACCACCGTGCCACGTCGGAGGAGGGTAGTGACCTAGCGATCTCCCTCAAGAATTTTACCGTTCCCTCGGAGCAGGGCGGTAAGAAACCCCTTGAGGATGTCAGCATTGATATTCCACGAAGGTCGGTCGCTATCCTTTCCGGACCGGTGGGTGCCGGAAAGACGGTGCTTGCACGGGCGATACTCGGAGAGGTCGCGCCGGCTGAGGGCACAATCGCCCTCGCTACAAAGAAAATTGCATACTGCTCGCAGATTCCATGGCTTCCAGGAAGAAGCATCAAGGATGTTATACATGGCCTTCCTGATGCCGGTCCCACAGATGAAAGCTGGTACAAAACCGTAGTCCAAGCTTGCTGCTTGACAGAAGACCTCGATTTACTTCTAGACGGTGACCAGACGATTGTTGGTGCCAGGGGAGCAAACTTATCCGGGGGTCAACGGCAGCGCGTGGTGAGTCGACATTTGAGCTATCACAGCCAACTGAGGAAGCTGATAGGTGCTAGGCACTCGCACGTGCAATATACCAGCGTTGTGAGATCGCCATACTAGACGACACGTTCAGCGGGTTAGACGGGAAGACCGAAGATCAGATCACAAAGAACCTATTTGGCCCCGCTGGCCTATTTAGGGAACTGGGAACCACGGTACTTTGGATCACTAACTCAAGTATGCGACGTCTGAGTGTTCTTGCTAGCTATGGGTTAGCTAGCTAACTGAATCTAGCAACACACTTTCCTATGGCCGATACTGTGGTTGTCCTGGACGGGAGAATCAAGGAGCATGGCGCTTGGGACGCGCTTCGGAGTAAAACGGAGCAGATCGCCAAGCTTATCCACCACGATACGGATGATTCGGGCGAGCTCGAGGCGGCGAGGAAGAGTTTGGTGCCCCAACCTCGACCCCAGGCAACGACGGATGCCCGAAACGATCTCAGGAGAAAGAACGGCGATTTGTCTCTCTACAGTACGTACACACCTGGGACTCGCCATGCCATTCTTGCTCACACATCCAAGGCTATTACATGAAGAGCACTGGTTACTTCAACGTAATCTTGTTGTTCTGCTGCTTCAGTGGCTATGCCATCTTCAATACTTTCCCCCAGTACTGGCTCAAGTGGTGGACAGATGATGCAGGAGACCATATAGTTCTGTGGACGGTAGGATATTTTCTGCTGTATTTCGGGGCTTGGGTCTCAACCTGCGGCGGCATGTGGTGCGTTCACGTCTTCCTTTGGAAATCACAGCCTTCTAGCAGACACAGCTGAACTTTTTCCTACAGGACTACGACAATGCGCATTGCCCCAAAATCAGGCTCGGTTTTGCACCAGCGGCTCGTGACAACAGTTACCGGGTAGGGGATCAAGCTCCTGCAGGCCGCGACCCTGTGACATGAGCTAATATCTTCCAAGGGCGACGCTTTACTTCTTCTCCACGACGGATCCTGGCGCCATTCTAAACCGGTATAGAAAGACATCTATCACTTTTGAGTGGAATGCTGATGCAGAATAGGTTTGGTCAGGATATCCAACTCGTAGACAGGCAGCTCTCAACCGCCCTTGGAACGCTTGCCGCCCGTAAGTCGCCGGAGCCTTGCCATGGTGATGGTATTACTGACGAGTGCCTTCCAGAGACTACCAAGACGATTATGCAGGCTTTGTTTCTCTTTGTCGTGCAGCCGTGGCTGGCGCTGAGCCTTCCCTTCTGCGCCGGCATCGTATTCGTCGTTCAAAAGGTGTATCTCCGGACCTCACGCCAGCTGCGCGTCATAGAACTCGAGACCAAAGCTGCCGTGTATTCAAGCCTCTTGGAAACAGTGGGTTCTCTCTCACCTCTTCAAAAGCCACCATTAACGCTATAATATAGGAGCAAGGCCTTGAGACTATCCGTGCGTTCGGCTGGGAGCAGGAGGCCGCTGAGGAGAATGTTCGCGCGCTAGAAAACAGCCAGCGGCCGTACTATCTTCTGTTCTGTCTCCAACGCTGGCTCAATATCGTCCTCGATCTTCTTGTAGCCGGCATTGCTGTTCTCGCTATTAGCTTCGCCGTGGCATTGAAGGGCACCACGACCGGCGGGGAGATCGGTATAGCCCTAGTGGTGATTCTGTCCACCAATACGACGCTCCTGAGGCTCGTAGCTTCATGGACCGATCTAGAGATATCTCTGGGAGCTATCGCGCGCCTGAAGTCTGCCGAGACCGACATACCGAGGGAAGAACGGCCAATGGATGAACTTGTACTCGCGACAGAGTGGCCTTCTGTCGGTGGTGTAGAATTCAGAGATGTGACGGCGGCATATAGGTACATGCCCCCGAACCCTGGGCTCCTTAGTCCGCCGCTAATCCGAAACTCAGCGAGAACGCCGTGGCTCTGCGGAGCTTCACCTTTACAGTTAAGCCAGGTCAGACCGTAGTCGTCTGCGGCCGGACCGGAAGCGGCAAGAGTTCCCTCCTCCTCTCCCTCTTGCGGTTGCTCGACGTCAAATCTGGCTCGATTCTGGTGGACGGGGTGGACATCAGTCGCGTGTATCGGGAGACCATCCGCGGAAGGTGCTTTGTTACCGTGACCCAAGATCCGTTCATCCTGCCGGACGCGACGTTGAGGTTCAATCTCGATCCATCTGAGTCTATCAGTACGGAGGCCTTGATTGCCGTCCTAGAAAAAGTTGGCCTCAAGTCTCATTTCAGCACCGAGTCGGGCGGCACGGAAAGCAGTCCGACTCACGAATTCCTGGATAAATCCCTTTCTGCCTTGCCAACACTTTCAGGGGGTCAGGCCCAGCTGCTATCTATAGCTCGCGCTGTTGTCCATGCAAGTGTACTGTCGTCGCCCGACGCCCCTGGCAATATTCGATATTCGGATACCGTCCTCAAACCCATAGTCCTCCTAGATGAAATTACGTCGTCTCTGGATGCGGGGACAGAGGCCGCAGTGTACCAGATCATACAGGAGTCCTTCATCGATAAAGGCCATACCGTCATCATGGTGACCCACAAGCTGGGCACTTTTATGCAGAACTTGCGACCCGGAAAGGATACCGTCGTGTTCATGAAAGATGGGAGGCTGGATCGAGTAGAAGACCCTAGCCATATCACGGTGCCAACGGGGGCGAGAATTTTGCCAGATGATGACCTGTTGTCTACCTCATAACCTCCTATGTAGCATCATAGCCAACCAAAGCAGCGGCGGGTATCTATATAATGAAAGGCTCAGTCCCTTGCCCACTGTCCATGTATCCAAATCTATGCCAGTTCACCCTTGTCTTCCTTTGCCGGTTCCTTCGTCTCTTCCTGCTGCGAGCTCGGGCCGCCAGCAGGCTCCTGTGGGACGATCTTCAGCTTTTGCATCAGGTGCAAGCCTGCGCGGTTCTCTTCTCTCGCCTCTGACTCCTCCTTCCTCTGTTTCTCGAGGAACTCGCGCTCCTTTTTTGCGCTCTCCGACTTGTCTCTCTCTTCCTCCTCGCGCCGCCGGACTTCCTCTGGAGCGAGAATCTTGTCTTTGCGATGTGCGATCTTCTTGACCAGCTCCTTACCTTTCCTGCGCGTCTTCATGTAGGCCTCCAGACCAACTAGAACGGCGTAAGACTTGGAGATACTAACATGCGACATGTCGACCCCTTCTTCCTTTAGGCTGTGCACAAAGGCGCGGAAGTTGGAGGCGGGCGGGCGATAGTGGCCGCTCAGTGGAGAGAGCGAGCTCAGCCGGCCGTTCTTGATCTTGATCAAGCCTGCTGCCGAAATGCGACTGCCTTGGAGGAAGCTAGAGTGCTGGAAGGCGCCGCTGGCCTTAATACCCACGTATAGCCGGAAGTTGGTGTCGGCAACGAATATCCACGTGTTCTTCTTGACGCTCTTGCGGAGCAGCTTGTCGAAAATGGTGGCGGCGGATACATGCTTCACTTTTTTGATGCCGTGGGCTTGGTCAAACCCGGGGGTTGCATACTTGGCGGCGCGCGCGGCCTCGCGTTCCGACTCCGAAGTGCCCGAGCTGGTGGCGGAATCGCCGTCGGCATCTCTCGGGGCGTTCTCGGGATTGAAAGCCGGCGTAGGGTCGTCGGCCGGGACGATGCCATGCACGCTGTCTTTCCACTCTTCGGTGGTGTCGATCCGGGCGCCGTTCTTGGCCCAGCAAAGACGCCCCTCCTCATCCACCTTGACCAGGTAGTACTGCCGCTCTTCCCGGGAGAGGTAGCGCACCTGTTCCCGGTCGAGCCGCTCGCGCGGGCACCCTTCCATGTCTAGATAGCGGCCCTCCCCATAGTCCAGCCAGTAAAAGAAGTTCTCGTTCGTATCGGCCTTTTTCCATTCTTCGTGGTAGGTCCTTAGGTTCGATCCGTAGCGATGCTTGACATCCACCATCTCGAGGAAGTAAGGCAGACCCATAGTTTGAGCGCCTTTCTTCCTCTTGGCCTTCTCCTCGGCTCTCTTGCGCCTCGCTTCTTTCCTCTGCGCAGCACTCCTCTCCGCGGAGCCGGATGACGAGGATGATGCGGATGACAGACTGCTGGAGTCGTCTTCGTCGTCATCCACATCGAGGCCGGCGTGTCGGGCAATGATGGCGGCTTTTCTCCACTTCTGGCGGGCCCCGGAGCTTCCTTCAGGACGGCCGTCTACCGATGACCGGATGCTCTCGCCTGCTTCGATGGTCTCGGTCCGGGCCCTGGGCCGAGTGATCTCGCGCCATTGCGCATCCCGGAGGGCATGTGTCCATCGGGTCGAAGCGTCGAGTCCGAGGCCAGCAACTTCACGGCGTACCCGGTAACCCCGGTAGGCGCGTTGGATGGTGGTTGCGGCCTTGGAGCGCTCCTCTTCGTTTGGCTCATGCCTCAGCCAGTGGCGGGGGGACAGCGGCAGTTTGTGGTGCGACCTCTTGGCCTCGGCGGGCGGTTGGGATTCCTGGGCGGACCGGGCGAGGTCGAGACTCGCTCGCACAGCTTCCCGGGACTGCCGACGGTGCTCGGCCTCGCGTTCGGTCTGCACCTCGGCAATCCGCCGGATCTCGTCCGTTGGGGGTACTACGAGCTTGTCCATGTATTCCTTCCGGCTTTGCGACGACTGGAAGGTGTTGATGGATGCTTGTGAGCTGCCATTGGGGTGGCCGTGGAGTTCAGTTTGTGTGAGGAGGCCCTTCGTTGAGTCTGGGCTGCGGGGTGGCGTGGGCGGCATCGCGGGGCACGAGGGCTGTTGCGCCGAGGGCAACGGGGCGGTAGAGTAGGGTTCCATAGGCCTGGCCTCGACCAGGTTCTTGTGCTAGTAAGTGGGCGGGTTATCAACGGTCCCCGTTGACCTCTCTGCCTAGGGAAGTGACCCAAAAGGAGAAAAAGCCGGGGGGAGATATCTGTTGAGAAATTAGGGTTTCTCTTGGCCTGACTACTGTGTAGAGCCGTGAGGCAAGTCATCGTACCTATATAGGGAGCTAAGTCGGTCGGTTTGCTGTCGGAGGCCGGCTCCAGAGCTGTCCTCGACCAGCCTCTGAGGCCGCGTCGTGTTGCAGGGCTGTGCCTGGTACCGAATCGGGAGGTGGCCAACCCTGCCAGCGTACAGTAGGCACGCGACGGCCAGCGGGAATGGGGCGTTTCTCAGCGCCAAGAACGGATTGCTGCTGGGCTCGAATCCCAGCCAAAATACACGGGACTTGCAGGTAGCTTCCAAGGCGATTGGAAAGGGAGATTTGCACGGGGATCGACCGAAAATGGAGTCGTTGACGCTCGTCCTTTTCTCTCTCTCATTTCGGTACGGATTTGTATGCCCATCGCAAGCCGGTGTGCCCATGCAATCTGTATTATACATTTGGCTCAATTGACGACGTCATGGCTGCCAAGGAAAGAGCAGACAAAACAGGGTGGGTGGGAATAGCCACTGCCCACCATCAGGCAATTGTATGGTCGGGCCAGATTAGGAAGGAACCCAGGTGATCGATCATGTTGGGATGGGGCGGGGATTGCGTGGTTGTAGGGAGTACATAGTACTTACTGTACCTCCAATTGCGTGGTCGACCTGGCTTGCCTGCACGCACGCCGCACACCTACCCAGGCGGCTGGTCTGGGCGCCGAGGCTTAGCATCTCTCCCCCAGACCCGAACTCTTCTACAACTGGCTGGCTCGGCTCGGATGCGCCCGACAGCACCCTGTGGGCTTCTATTTTGGTTGAATCTAGGGCCTAGGCGAACCCTGGAAGAGACTCCCAGCCAGTGTTAACGGTAACGTGGGGCGAGTGCAAGACAGCCCGCCAGCTAGCTAGATTTGAAGGGCCTAGAAGCCAATAAACGGCCTATTTGGCTCGTTGCTGGCCCTTTGCTTTGCCTCCACCGTTGGCTTGGTAGCATCCCGGTCAGCTGGCAGCTCATCGCTCTTCGGCCCGTCAACCTTACGCAAGACTATCCATCTCTACCGACGACGACCATTGTCGGGCGGTTTGTACTATCTTGCTCGCCTGTCGCTAGTCTCCTTTGAGGAGACGGAGCCTGTTGTTTATCGGTCTCGCACCTGGGTAAACCTGGGTAACCAATCGCCGAAATGGGCCAAGCTAGTTTCGGAGTTTAGCCTCTTTCTGGCGTACGCCAGGAGTTCCATATGTTCAGTCGGCGGTTCCTTAAGTCCTTGGCTGTGGGACAGAATGGGTGCAGATGACTGGTTCTGGAGATGCCAAGACGTTTCCTTCCAAAAGGAGTTTCGGAGTACGACTCGAAATAAAGCGGACTTTGTTGAGCGTATTTACGTTTCCAGGGGGTTCAGGGAGCCTCAGGCCGTCGCTCCTTGACCTTCGAGACGGCTCAACTGTAGTGTATAAAAGAGCCATAACTAGAATTTAGAGAAATAGAAATTATTAACTCTATTAACACCAGGCAGCACTTCAAATATATAGCAAGGATATCGTAGTTCTTTCATCACCATCCGTCTAGCATACCTAGAGAGTACATCCGAACCACCCTATCCACGAGCACTCTACCAGCCCAATGGCCGATTACGTCTGGCTTATTACTGCCACATCCAGCGGCTTTGGCAAGGCCATCGCCTTAGAGGCACTCCGACGGGGCTATAAGGTGGTTGCTACCGCCCGCGATTCCTCTCAGCTCGCCGAGCTGCAGTCGGCTGGAGCGGCCGTCCTAGACCTCGACGTCACAGCCAGCGATGAGACACTCACAGCCAAGTTTTCCGAAGTCCGTGCCATCTATGGAAAGATAACACACGTCATCAACCCCGCTGGCTATCCTCTCTGTGGCCCAGTCGAGGCGGCAACGTATGCTCAGAAGCCACCCCGGGAGCTTACTCTGGGTATAGCATAGGCTGACTTTCTGTCAAGGTCCGAAGAAGTTTTCAAGCAATTCAACACCAACGTCCTCGGGGCCTTCAACGTTGCTCGGGCCGCCGTGCCTCATCTCCGCGAAGCCGCAGCGACAGGCCAGGCGACTGGGTTGGTGAACTTTGGCTCCCTTGGAAGTTGGACTGGAATTGCAGCAATGGGACATTACTGTTCTACGAAATGGGCCGTGAGCGGCCTTACTGAGTCACTCCATGAAGAGCTCAAGCCTTTCGGAATCAACGTCTGCATAGTCGAGCCCGGCTACACGAGGACTGAGTTTCTGTTCACGGGGGTGGACGGGAAAGAGCGCCGGGCCACCACGGCGAAGCGACTCCCCGCCTACGAGGGCACAAACTCCCAAGAAGCGCTGGATCTCATGGACAGGGTAAATGGCCAGCAGCTTGGAAACGTAGGGAAGGGTGCTAGCGTGATCGTCGATGTCTTAACTAGTTCCGGCGTTGCGAAGGGGAGACAAGTCCCCCCAAGGCTTTTGTTGGGCTCGGATTCTATTGCGACAGTTCGGCAGAAGTGCGAGAAGACCTTGAAGAGTGTGGAGGAATGGGAGGACATATCTAAGATAACAGATCATGACGAGTAGAAGTTAGTGCGTCCGAGGATGTTCGGGCGCTGGGAGGATAAAGGCTTCTTCGCTTGAACGTGACAAGAGTTAGCGTTTTCCAAGGCGAAATGAAACCGTAACCACGGAATGCGGCCTTCACTTGCCCGGTTCTCTCGAAATTACACAGGATATGACAGCGCGAGGTCTTGGTCGAGATTTACGAACTCATCTCGAAAGCCAACTAGCACAGCATCAGTCTATGATTGTGCAACGGATAGGATTGCTTGTACTACATGCACTCTCTCTATATTATTTGTGGATCCACGGTATAAGTCAGCGGTCCTTGTTCCCCAGTTCGACGATACACATCCATAACAACCGCGGTATCGAAAGGTGCCAGCAAAACTAACAAATCAACATTGAAAGTAATGTTGAGTTAGTATGCTCTAACGAGATGCCATTGGGGATGCCTAAAATTGGAGTTCATATATTCGTCCCAGCACTTGAAGAATGCAACGTTGCCGCATCTCCAAGCCCTTTGAACACAATCCCTGAAGGGCGGCCAAACAAACAGATATAGTCCTGAGGCGATCCGACGTAACGGACGCCGAGGCCTTGACTATACCTTTTGCTCTGCTTCCTTCTTCCGCCTCTCTTTCTTCTCCTGGTCAGCACGACGCCACTCTGCGCCGTGGAACATTACGATCCAAAGAAGGGGGCTGAAGCATGCCCACATGGCCGCGATGACAACCGAAGTCCACCCCATGCCGATCCGATTAATAAGAGGCAAAGCAATAGCCGTTGCGCCGGCACTGACGAGACACCGGAACAGGTTATTTGCTGCCACAGCCGTTGCAGGGCTTGCTGGGTGAGTATCGACAATTAGTGTATTAATCGCATTCATTGAGCCTACGCCATTAGCATGTGCACAGAGGTTCCCCAAGAGAAGACTTGCCCGAGAAAAAGAGGCCCATGAAGAACAGTGAGACCTCGATCCCAGCCAGCGACGCGCGCGTCTGCATGGCCCATCCATACGCCATGACCATGGGACACAAGATGTAGATGGCGCAGATGGAGATCTGGAGGCGGATCTTCTCGATAGGAAATTCCTCCAGATTCTGCTGCTTGTCGAGGTTGATCTCCACGCCTAGCTTGCGCGCCCATCGCCGGAAATTCCAGTCCAAGAGGTATCCGACCGTCCAGCGAGAGGAGAGCGTTCCGAAACCGAGGGGGAGATAGCACAGGCCAATCTTGACCGGAGAGAACCCGAACCGCGTCGAGAGCTGGGGCGACAGGGTGGTCAGGACCATAAAGTAACCTGAGGCCAGCAAGGAGCCACAGCCGAGCGTGACGCCGCCTTCCTTCTCAAAGAGGATTTTGAGGGCCGCGAACGGGTTCGGCCGCTTCTTTCCCCGCTGGACGGTGTCCGTCTGCGCGGCGGCTGCCCTCTCGTCCGGCGTCATCCGCCTGTAGCGCAGGAGCTGATACAGGGACATGTTCCACCACGGAGGTGGCACGCTTCCGTTGCCGACGATGTTCCGGCAAGTCTCTGGCAGGAAGCCCAACATGAGGGTGAACAGTGTCGAGGACAGGATCACCAGGAACCAGAAGATGCCCCTCCACCCGAAGTATTGGGTCAGCAGGCCACCGGCAGCGGGGCCTAAGGCTGGGCCTAGCGTCACGCCCATGGCGGCGTACCCTATGAAGGTCCCTCGCTCGGCCCGTGTTACCAGGTCGGCCACGGTGGCGCTGCTGAGCGCGATGGTGGCAGAGCTTCCCATGCTTTGAAAACATCTGAGAACCATGAGAGCGGGATAACTATCTTGTAGGGCCAGCCCTAGATTCGCAAAGACATAAATACTGAAGCTGATGATGTACGCAGGCCGTCGGCCGTAGACGTCGGAGAAGTTTGCAATGAAGGACGGTGAGATTCCTTGGAAGATCTGACTTCGCGTAAGACTCTTAGGTCGAGGCGGTTGGATGTAGGGGCAGAGGGAGCGAAACACGTACCATAAATGTTGTAATAGTCAGAGAAAGTAAGTCCAGAGAAACTCCCAAATCCTTAGAAAGCTCGCCCAGCGCCGGCAGATATATCTGCCCCGAGAGCGGCGATATTATAGCGAGGAAGGAGACCGACAACGTGATCGCGATCTTCTGCGGTCTGGTAAACGTGGAGTAAAGTGGACTCGGCGTCTCGCCTCCCTCCCCCGCCGGGGTTACCGTAGTCTCGGGTCCTTCCACCTCCGTTGGGACGGACGTTACGCCATCGCACTTTTCCGGGTCATGCCTGCTGTCCTCCACGGCGGACGAGCTGATCGACTCTTGGTCCACAGGGGTACGGCCCGATCCGACGATGACCCCCTTTTCCTCGCCGGGGCGGGGCGGTTCAAACATCATGACGCCAGTGACAACTCGGTTAAATGGGAGCTAGGTTACTCAAAGATCACCGCTCCCGCTGGTCAACTGACTCTGACTGGGCACAACTTGCAGAGCCGAAGGGTGGGTATGCAGTCTTGTTTACACTTCCCGCTCTCGTCTCCATGCGAGGTAGTTACATCTAATATATTCTCGCCAACTGTTCGCACGCGACAGGCGTGATCACCTTCCCAAAGTACGATACCCGACTGCGGTGCCGCTTCGACTCACTAGGCACAGGCCGGCCTGGTCGACTTAGCCGGCCCGGCGCCGAAGAGACCCACGAACATCCGCGCTTGGCAAATCACCAGCGGGCCCCGAGTGTAGGGTAGTATCCGCGATGCCGGGCATCGGACAGCACATGGCGATCGCGGCGTATGGGGAAAGACCTGTACAAGGATACCATCATGAATCCGTTGGTCGCGTAAATTCTTGTGTGGTCCTTTTTGTGGCGGTGTGTGAAGTTCTGCCCCGTTCCGTCGCGGTCTCGGCTGCGATCGGATAACACGGCATGGCGCCACTTGCCCAGATCGGTGTCGGTCCTGGTTGCAAGCCGTGCGCCGGGTCGCCACCCGCTGTCGAGGTCCGGCAGTTGAGAATAACGATCCAACTGGTGCCGAGTTCACGGGCGAATCAGGCGGCGCTTAATCCAGGGGCAAACCAACAAATCAAGACGCGACGGTGAGACCAAAGTCTCGTCGCTAACCGTCGAGCGGAGTCTCTTGGGCATCGATGCGTTTGATTCATGGCGGTCGGCTTCTTGTGCCGTCTCTGTAGTCCCATGGCCGTCATCGCTGGAGGCTAGATGGCATGCGACTCGTCAACGCTGCCGGTTCCGAGCCGGGAACGAGACACCCCCCATTTTACACCGGCATGTTACCCAGCCCACCAGCAGTCATCGCAAATGAGCGCACAAGAAATGAGCATATATGCAAATCGGGGCCGGCGAACCAGAGCCTCTTGCATACGAGCAGTTCTCGAATAGATTGAGCTTGCTCGGTTCTAGGCGGAACGTGAAAAAAGAGCTCCATCACGAGTTGCGCTCTCTAGAGGAACCCTGTCAGGCTCTCTTCAGCCGACTTTCCAAATGTAGTTTGCGATCACCGAACCGGCGGGTCTTGCATGATGGAATATCATTAAAATTAACAAAGAAAGTAAAATATGTACGACACGGGCCAACTCCTCGGCGAGAGACGGCAACGTTGGCGGTGAGGCCCCTTATGTTCACGCAAACAAGAATTCCTTGAGAACCGGTGAGCCCGAGAACTCCGGATTTAATAGTATACAGCTACCCCGGTCCGTTAGCTGGTGTGCAAAAGGCCTGACGGATAGCTAACCATACTTCAAAAAGTACTGGAGCCCTGCCCTCCTCTTCTCGAGGAACTGGGGCCGGAATTTGGCGATCACGCTCTTGGGCGGAAGCACCGGCACGGCGGCCTCGAAGCCCGGAAATGTTTGGATAAGTCGGCGCCGGAAGTCATCGAATTCGGAGTATCGTTTCCGGATGTTCATATACGAGCCCTGTAGTCCCGCATCAGCACCACCGTCGTCCGCCTCTTCGGAACTACAATCGTAAGAAGGGTTGATGCGCTCTCCTCCTCGACCGGTCCGTTCCCTCTTCTCTCCTTCTTGCTCTCTCTCGCGCACGCGCGCACACACACACCGCGCGATACTCACATTTAATGTCTCGACCCGAATGTTCCACACCACAAACGCGCCAATGTTGGTCGCACTCCCATTCACGGTAACGTAATCGGTCACCTGGACGCTCTTGGCCCAGCAGCCGCGGTTCCGGTCGCGGCCGAGCAAGTTGCGCCCGTGAGGGTCGTCATCCGTCTCGTTGTCCTGCAGTGTGATGGCGCCGGCCGGCAGCACGCTCTCGGTCGAGACGTTGGAGAAGGTGCGTGCGTGGCCGTGGCCGTGGCCGTGGATTTGAGTGTGCGCGTGGGTGTGCGTCCAGTAGGGCGGCGACGTGATCGAGGGCGACGTCAGCTCGGATGAGGGGCGCTCCTCCGACTCGCCTGTGTCGGAGAGGTCGCTCTCGGCGAAGAGCGGCGATCGCGGGGAGGGAGGCGCGTCGGCGGCATCGGCAGGGGTCGCCCTCGGGGTGGTTGCGCCATCCCCGGCGGCAGCCCGCGCGGCGCCGTAGCCACGCAGGCCGGCGGTCCCGCCGCTGTGGACAGGAACTGGGTGCCGAAATTCCAACTGGGACGCCATTCAAGCCATTGGAGTCGAAACGCCTGGGGTGGAGGGGATGGAGAAAGGGGGGTTGAGTAGGTGTGCCTCAGGCTGCAGGTCGATAGTCTGGTTGGCGGCGTTGAGCTGTTGTCGGAATTGGACCAAGAAGTCGGGAGGAGTAGACTGGGGTTCGCTCTTTTTTCTGCCGGGAGTCGATCAAGATGATCCGGCCGGGGGGGGAGGGGCTTGAGGGGCTCTGCGGTGGGGCGCCGGAACATGTTTCACAACACCATTGGGGCTGCTGCCCCGCGACGAGGCGTTCCTGATCTGTAGCAGATAGGTACTTAGCCACCTCTCGTGCCCCGGTCGGGGATACCTCAAGTCTAGTTACGCCGGTTGAGTCTAGGTTGAAAGGTGGCAACGCAGCGCGACATCCGTCTCAATATCCGCCTTGGTCTTGGCGTCCGGCCGGTCTTTCTTTGTCTAGGCTAATGCACAAGTCAAAGCTCTTTAATGCGTGCTGGTGGTTCCTGCTTTGTTCAGACAGGCCCAACGACAGGTGAGTTGAGTAAGCTGCTTGCTCATTATCGTCGCGTCGCATACCCCGCTACCAATCACGCGGTCATCCAGGTGTTCGGCTGACGATGCACTTGTTGCTTTAGCCCCGAAGCTTTCGGGGCCGCCTAAGGGTCTGCTTGTAAAGTCCCGCGAAGGAACCCTACCTTGTAGATTCCATATAGCTACAGCATGTTGCTGACACATCACTTCCGGCCGGTGCTGGGGTGCACAGAGCGGGGGAGGTAGCTAGAGGACGAGTTGAGTGCTGGCAAGCCGATCCCCACGTGCCTGCCTAGCGTTGCTCCTGGAGGCTGCTTTCAATACGTTTCAAACGAAAACAGCAGCCGGCCGGCCCCTTCGATCTTGCGCGTGCGACACTCCATAACTCAGACTATCGTGTAGATGTTGATGGTCGCCTCTCGCCGGTCTTGCCCCGCCACTGCCCGCCGTCCCACATCACTCCACCCGCCATGCCGGGGGTGCCCTTCAGCAAAGCATGCGAGGCTTGCAAGAGGCGCAGAGTCAAGGTGCGATGATTTCTCTTTCGCCTTGCAGCCATGCAGTGTGGTTTATTCCCAAGAGAGGAGCTGCCTTGGCCAGGGCTCGTTGCAGAAGGGACCTTGTATTGACGCCCGAGGAGACGGTTCCCCGGCTAATCCTCCGAGCAGTGCGATGAGCTCACT
Organism: Thozetella sp. PMI_491; assembly: GCA_021432635.1. NCBI lineage: Eukaryota > Fungi > Ascomycota > Sordariomycetes > Chaetosphaeriales > Chaetosphaeriaceae > Thozetella > Thozetella sp. PMI_491. The sequence goes on from MU270018.1 coordinate 482,450, forward strand.
CCTTGCACCCCTTGCCTAAGGCTCGGCAAGGGGCCATGTCCTGGCTATCGCCACCAGGCCAAGTTCATCGACGAAGGCGCCCGGATGCGCAAGAAACAGCCTTCTACTGCCATCAAGCAGGAGACGACCGGGCACCAGGAACTGCGAGCCGTAGTGTTGAGTCGCCCAGCGAACCAGCTCAAATCGCTCGCAACAGGCCTCGTCGGGGATAGCCACGTAGCCTCAGGCGATGCGTCTCCTTTGTACGCGCCGCGGGCATTTTCCGCCGTCATCGGTGACGGCCCTACTCGTCTCGGCTTCGAGATCATGATGCTGAGCCACCTGCCTGTGATCCACTGCGGGAGGATGCGTTCTTGTCTCGCCCTGCTACCGGGAAGCTCCCTACTGAAGAGAACTCTGCAGAAGGCAGAGGTCATGCCGTCGTATGTCTGCTATATCCCCCAGCGCCTAGGGTGGAGCCCAGTCCTGGACAGCGCCGTCGATCTTGTGTTTACTGCTGCCGGGCATCTCGCTTTGCCTCCGAGGGACACTCTCCAGTTTGTGTTGCTGAAGAAGTATGACGTAGCATTGAGGCATGTGCAAGCGGCCATCCTGGACCCCAAGCGGTCCAAGGAGGTTGACGTTCTGGCCTCCGTCTTGCTCCTGAGCGCATACGAGGTGAGATTGGCACAGGTCCTCCTTTCTTGGCAGGAAATGAAGCTTACCGGGACAGTGCATCAACTCAACGTCGATCGTGGCTTGGCTCAACCATCAGCGAGGAATATATCGACTCATAGAGAGCAGAGGACCCAGCGGATATCAAAAAGACTTTGACCGTCAGCTTTTGATCGCGTCTATAGGAACCATTGTTAGTGGCTGGGGACCCTAAGCGTTTTGATTCCTTGGCTAACCGATCAAAGATCACGATCGCTTTGAGGGATGATCACCCATGCTTTATGGACCATCCAGAATGGCAGGACGTGCTGGCCTCAAAACCTAGTGACTCTATGATCAAAGATGAATGGGTAGACTCTTACAGGAGCCTGCCCTTGATGTGCCTCGTTCCCCGGCTGCTGAGCTCTTGTCGGGATATCGTGAGGAACCGGGACTCGCAAACGAGAGAAAACATCGAAAGCCTTGTCGCAGCGGCCTCTCTGCTAAGGCAAGCCTTCTTGGATATGGGTGCAAAATTCGACTGGAAGCCCGGGCGCTATATGCCGATCCTGGCCCCGAGAACCGAGGACGACTTCCCCCGAGTGTTCTGCGATGCGGAGGACCAGAGGACTGCCAACTACGGCAACCATCTATCATCACTAGTGATCGTAAACCGAATCCTCCTGGCGCTCCGGCCATCGGCTATCGCTCTGGAGGCGGAGAGTCGCACGTCGGCTCTGGAGATCCAGTATCTCCATTCCTATCTCAAGTCGCAACCTGATCTTAGAAAGATATGGCTAGTCCATTCTGAGCGAGTGGCGCTGGCGATTCTGCTGACGTCAAATTACTGGACGTCAACGAGGGGCGCGGAGAACGGAAATGCACACGACCCAAGGGCCGATGGAGGCGGTAACCTCATAGAACCGTGGAAGTTTGATGTGTTTGACGATACTCTATGCGCGAGAAAGACGGATGCCGCATTGATGTGAGGGGCAACCACCTGACTGTTTCTCGCTGCGCCAGTGCTGACCACGCATACCGATGTAGGTTCCATTACCCTCCCGTGGACGACGTCACCCTCGGGACCATGGTAATTCCGGGCGCGTCTTGTTGATCAGAGCAACGACGAATCGATATGCGGAAGCGGGACGCTTGGTTTTCACCCAAATATGTCGGTGAGCGAACGGTCATGCATTTCTTGTCCAGCATGCGAAGTAATTTAGTACATAGGTAGGATTGATACCTTTTGTCTAGGAAGATATCCCGGTAAGGTGCTGGCTGGGAAGGCTCCTAGTATATGACGGTGGCATCTGGTGTAGCCGGTCTATACAACCGAGAAAGACAGGGGCAACCCAGGAACAACAACTTAGTTCTCAATCCTGAACAGCTGGTCTACATACTTGCCTTTTAAAGTGCCGGGGTTTCCTTCCGCCTCCCCTCTGCTTTGTTGCCCATTGGTGCTTCCCGTGCTTCATCAGTGATGCGCTTTGTCAGAAGTGTACAGGTTTCAGACGGGTCCGTGCTCGGCTTGGCTCAAAGTGGCATCTCGGGACGAGGGACTGGATTGATAGCTAACTGATCTAGTGTGTTATGTAAAATCAGCCCTGTGCAACGGCTCACCAACCAGGGCCCACCTCGAAGCGAACCGACCTTTTCGGGTTAGATAGGCTCGGTGATAGGGTTCCTATGCATCTTTGCTAGTCGCTGTAACCTCGCCCACTGCGCGCATTCGCTTCTTTTGTAAGCAGGGCATTAGTCAGGTTATTGCATCCCATCACAACCCGCGCGCTCTGCGGCTAGCGAGCTGCTAAATCGAAGTACAGCGCAAGGAATAGACGAGACGGGAGGCATGGTTGATGAGGAAGCAAGCTAGCAGTAGTGATCATGGAGACATGGGGAAATGCCAAGAATTGTCTGTATAAAAGGGGTGCCCTGGAACCGAGCGATGAGGGTTTGTAGAGATAAAGAGCAGCATCAGCCACAGCAGCATCAAGAGCACCACTATCCAATAGAGCTTCAGCACCTCCACCTACAATTCCCCTACGACTAGAAGAGAGCCTTGCTACGCAAAACTCATACAACATGCCGTCCACCCTTCTCACCGGAGCCAACTCCTTCTTTGGCGCTCATGTCATCAACACCCTCATCCAGGCCGGACACAAGATCACCGGCACCGTCCGCAGGGCTGCGGCCGCCGATGAGGTCTTTGCCCTCCACCCCGAGTGGAAGGACCACGTAGAGATGATCATTGTGGACGATATCACCAACGAGGCACGGTGGGATGAGGTCTTCAAGACCTACACCTTCGATCACGTGAGTGCAGGATGCGGTTCGCCTATACAACGGAACATGAGGAACTAACTCGATCCATAGGTCATCCACACGGCGTCTCCCCTGCCGGACAACCCAGCCAACAGCGACTATGATCGCGACTACCTCGCCCCGAACGTCGAGGGGTAAGCACAGGCAAATTATCCTGATTCATCGTAAGCACACACTTACGCAGCTTAGAAACCTCGCCCTGTTGCGCGCAGCCCACAAGAATGCGCCGGGCCTCAAGTCTATCGTCGTGACGGGCTCGATTAATGCCTCATCGAGCGGATCACCAGAGGAACTAAGCTCTCCCATCACCAATGAGACCTGGAACACCATCACCCGCGAGCAGGCGCGCACTCTCAACAACCCCTTTCTCATGTACTGCAGCGGCAAGAAGGAGGGCGAGCTGGCCCTCTGGGACTACGTGAAGGCCAACGAGCTCCAGTTCACCGTCACCGTCTTCCTGCCCGGCCTCATCTTCGGGCCGCCGCTCGAGCCGGTGCACGGCGGCGCCAAGGGTCTCCACCTGAGCTCGGGCATCATATACTCGCTGTTCAACGGCACCAGCAAGACGATCCCGCCGACCATGTTCCCCAGCTACGTCGACGCCCGGGACCTGGCCCTGGCGCACGTCCGCGCCCTGACCGAGCCCAAGGTTGCCGGCAAGCGGCTGCTCGTTGGCGGCCAGCAGATGACGAACACGGAGCTGGTGCATGCGCTGAGCAAGCTTCCTGAGCTGGCGGGGCGCCTGCCCGAGGAGAGCGGCGAGGACAAGAACGTCACGCCTGCGGTGGTAGAGGCTAGCGAGGCCAACGAGGCGCTGGGCTTGACGCTCACCGGCCTCGAGAAGACCATGTCCGACACCGCGAAGAGGATCTTGGAGCTTGAAAGCCAGGCTTAGGAAGTGAACGGCGGTAGGGATATATGTGGGAAGGAGTTGAGGAGTAAAACGGGGCGGGGGGTGACGGGGGAATAGCCACTCTTACAAAATCGAGTAGAACGTGTTTTACCAAGTACATCTGAAATACAGCATCCTTTCTAAAGTTGGCGTTTTGACCATGCTGTATACTTTTGTGTACTTTGAATCTCGATCTAGATCGCGACGAAGTGTCCTAAGCTTGGGGATGCGGTGAGCTTTGAGTGTCGCAACGGCCCTGACTCAGTTCCTCTGACGGAATTTCGGTTAGTGCTGATTTTGCGGTTACTAAGTCTGGAACTGCCCTCCGAGTGAGCGGACAATGTCTCTGGCTAAGCGGACAAGCATGGAGCACAAGCTCGGCTCCTCCTCGTTACCCTGTGTACTATGTATGAATAGGCGCGAAAGAGCCCATGTGCCTGATCAAAGTTTCCTCCACTCAATTTACGATGACTTTGATGGTCCCAAAGATAGCATCTGGTATGCCCGACTTGCCTGAAGCAATGCTCTAGAGCTCAACAGCCTTGAAGATTAGATCTTGGTCTTGAGGCCATATGAGGCTGCTGTTGTAGTGTGGAGCAGACGTAGATACTCACCCAACACCGCCAGTGGCGCCAGCAGGTATTCCTGGACCAAGTGTTGTTTCAGTCCAACGTTTCCGCGTTGTTGATGTCAATCTTGGTGGTACGCCGCCAGGGTTCCACGGCGAACTGTTATCCTCAGCCCAAGGTAAGAGAGTGGCCGAACCTGCTTGGTCTAAATTTGGTAGTTTATCTGTTTACCACAAAATTCTTGGCTATAAGGAGGGAATCAAGATCAATCCTAGAGTGGGCCGCCAGAGAACCAGTCATATGTGATAGAAATGGACCGGGCCAAGAGGAAAACGATGGTGAGCTGGCCAAGCAAGACCCGACCAAGACACAGTATCAATGCGAGAATTTCGATCGTCCGAAAGGTCTGCTTGAGCCGCGGCGCCAAAATGGTTGTCCAACCGAAGCGGCTTCATCAGTGGCGGTGGCAACGGCCGTGTGGTCTTCCCTTCTTTTTCCTTTCTCCTCCCTTTGTTGCAGCTATCAAGTATCTGGCGGTATAAGGGTCTAACTTATTGCTACTTATTGGCATTTGGCGGTGTAATAGGGCTCGAATAGGCATCTGGTGATATAAACCAGTTACACTGCCTGCGACAGGATCAAAAGCACCCCGCCGTGGGGCTGCCCGCCCCCCGCGCCGCGGCTTTAGAGAATACGAGGATGGACCCTGTGGGCGAGAAAGGCCGATGCAAAGGATGCAGAGCCCACGGCCCACGGACGGAAACAATGTTCTCCAATTCCTGATTGTCATGAGATCTCGTATGGACGAAACTAGGCCTGCCGATACGAGCTAGCATCGCCAAGTTTCTATCCACCCGTCCTATGGGCGATAAGGGCTGCCCCTCGCCACAAATGCCAAATGCTCGCCCGCACACGGCTGGAGAGTCGAGAGCGAGTTCCCCTGTACCGAGTAAATCGATGCACGGGCTGGACGCAAGCTGGACGGCTGGCATTGTGCACACTGGCGTGGCTGGGAGCAGCAGTACGTACCGGATGCCGGTCCCCGTGCACACCTAAAAAATGAAGCGGCTGGCGAGTTTCGGCATATCAGAGGGTGCAGGAGTGAAAGGCGGCTTACCTGCCTTAGCTGCCTTACCTATCTGCCACTGTATTTACGGAGTACAGTACGGCATTTAGAGCACCCCAAACGCGGGGCGCCCCGCAGCGCCAAGGATACGAGGATGACCCAAGCCCGAAGTTGCGATGCACACGTACGCTACAGCACACTGACCAAAAACAATGTCCCCCCAATCCTTGATTCTGGTGGGATCGGATACGACCATATGGACTGGTCTCTTTTACCCGCGCTAAGACCGATAAGGGTCCGCCACCACGGCCGGACCGCAGAGACGGCGAGTGTTGGCGGCCGAGTCCCATCATGTCGCTGCGGCGCAACTAAAGGCCCTTGGGGTTTGGGTGTGGGCGGCCACGGCGGCCAGCCCTGCGGATGCCGCCTTTTGTAGCCCTGGAGCATTCGAGACTTCCAATTCGGAAGACGCGGGTTGGAAAATGGAGTGTGGTGAGACTTGGGGCCGCCCGATCAGAGAGGTTGCAGCGCTAGTTAGCTGATTCCCGGTCCTCCGACCCAGGTCCCGCCCGCCCGCCGCACCACCAGCCCTGATTGGACTGAGCTCGCCACGGTGGTCCCTGAATGGGTAATCCCTGGAGCCGGGGGCTGGACGTGGCTGCTAGGGCGAGGTAGCTCTCGCTAATTGTCCGTGTCCGTACTCACTCCTTTTTATAAGGGCGCCCCAAAACACCACCGTCTCTCTTCCTCTCTCTCTCCGCCTGTTGCTCCCTTGTGCAGAGTGCCTTGCTTGCCTTTTCTTCGTCTGTCGCTCGGTCCTCCTCCCCTTCAACGCCAGCAGATCTCTCGCTTTCTGCTCCTTCACTTTTTGTTTGTGCTGCCACTCGCTTGAAGCACCCAGGATCTCTCGGTTACCTTCGTTGCACATTTTGCAGACATTAATTATTCGCTCCGTATCTACTTTTCTGGCCCTGGCTCTCTAATACCGAATCCGAGACTCACCCATCTTAATCTTGAGTGAGTCGGCCCGCCCCCCTCCGGCGGTGGACGTTTGGCATATTTCAATTGCGATGCCACCGCTCCGGACTGCTGGCTTGTTTACCAACGCTCCTGAAGAGGCGCTAACGCACCTTCGACTAGGCAATACTCTAATACCCACGCGTCGTTTCGAAACCCAATCCCATATACAACATGGTCTCCTTCCGGACAACCATCCTGGCTCTTGCCAGCGCCCTTATGGTCGCCGCCGACTACTACGTTGAACCCACCAGCGTCCCTCTTGCCACGCGACGTAAGCAAGCTCGAGTGTTGACTACTTGGCCAGGAACGTGATGCTGACTTTGGACAGAGGCGTGGTGCGCGAGCGAGACGAGCAGTTGCCCCATCATCTGCAACCAGATTTCCACTGGCCCGCCCATTACCAATACCTGCGATGCTGTATGTCGGCACATGCCCACCGCTGCTAACGTGGCCTTCGAATAACTAATCTGGCTTGCAGGAAACCCTCACCTATGGCTGCTTGTGCGCGAACAACATGAAGCCCAATGTCTCGGAGTACTCTCTCACGCTGCCTTTCTTCGTCTGCCAGGCGTGGGGCACCCAATGCGTTGCGGCCTGTGGAAACAACAACGCGTGCCAGAGCGACTGCACACAGAACCACCCTTGCGGCGCTCTGAACCCGACCCGTACCAACACCACCAGCACGACGAGCTCCGCCATGTCCGCCACGGCGAGCGCGTCCAGCAGCAACACGATCTTCGGCACCTTCGACAGCGGGGACAGTGGGAACAAGAACTCGGCCCCGGCCTTGCAATTTGGCAGCACATACGGGCTTGCTGTCCTTGCTGGCAGCTTCTTAGCTGGCTTCTTCATGATGCTGTAGGGCGCCTCTCGAGGCTGGGCTGCCAACCTAGGCCCATGATGAGCGGCGCCCAAGGCACGGTCCAGGCGTGGTGGTTGCCCGACCGCACCGGGAAGGTACAATCTGGAATCGTCTAATCAAAGTTAATGTCTAAAAGAGGCGAGCTTGTTTTGGAAAACACGCATGCGTTTTGTAGGATCTGGCATGGCGCACAATCTATCGGCTTTCCCCAGGGATGGGGGGTTCTGTTTTACGGGGTGTTCGTGGCATGGAATGGTAATGGGCCTAGTCTCAGAACGCATCGCTTTGGTGGTCCATAATTGATCCTCCCCCGCACACATCGGTCTCCAGCCTGCGCAGTGATGAAAGGGTGGTAAGTGATCGACACTCGCGGGAGTACGTATCTAAGTTTCCTGACCCTGCCTCGGGGCAGCAACACCTTGGGGGCGCCGCTGTGGGATGGTTACAGTGTCTCGGCTAGATCTGGCATGCACGTTGGAGCAAAGTGAGGGGCCTTCTATGACAAGCGCATTCTCGGGCTCCGGGTTTAGTTTAGGCTTCTGCAAGACCGACTGCCGGGATCCCAATAGGATTCCAAGCAGCGCCCAACACCCTGACGAGTAGGCTCCGGACTAGTGAAAACACCTGCAGCGCGAGGGATGACGTACAGTGGAGAGAAGTGATACGTCCCAGGCTTCATAACAATCATAGCCATCCTGGCCGTTGCCCTTCGTCCAGTCCTGCTACTCCTGTGCCTTGTGACGCGGCAGAATCACAAGCAATCGACTCGTCGTGTACCTTCACGTGTCAAGCCCATTGGATCCGATAGTCACCAAGTGGGACTGCAGGGGGGTCTCAGTTTAAAGGGGGCCGACCGCCGAAATCAAAAAAAAAAAAAAGCACCTAGCGAGGTCACTTGGCGCCGGATACCTTGACAGCTTGGAGATGTTTAACCCAACAACCAAATTGTTGACTCGAACCCCCAGCATGCATCGCGGCGTTTTTACTTGAGCGCATCTCCTCTACTTCTTCGCGTCCTTATCCTCTGCCGCCGCCGAGGCTCTGCTGAGCCTTGTACATTCGGGGGGAAACCATGCCGCCGAGCGCCAGTTAGCACTACCCCGCCACAATCTGTCCCCCTGAGCCCTTGGTCGGCAAGAGTCGGTGTGCGCTAACATCTGCCCTTCCGGGCGCTCTGTAGAACAAGCGATTGCCGAGTGCATCTCGGAGGATGCCCTCATCCACCTCAAGTCGTACAAGTACTCGTCTGTCGACAAATCGCCCGTGTCCAAGTACATTCTGAAGCCATACGTACGCGACCACCTCCCTCGCTGCTTGGGTCGGCGCCCGCTGCAGATTGCCACGATCACAAGCTAAACAGAGAAATCGGTGTAGTGGGACACCTTCGTCACCTTTTTGCCGCTATGGCTGGCCCCAAACATGGTGACCCTTCTTGGGTTCTTCTTCATCCTAGGCAATGTCGGCTTGCTCGTCCTCTTCATGCCCGACCTGGTTGGCCCAGTATGTATTCATTTCCCTCCCCTCTAGCCTGCCTCTCCCTCCTTGACGGAGGCCCACGAACAGCTCGAAGCTGACCTCACTCGTTCTTCCAGGGCCCCTCGTGGCTGTATTATAGCTTCGCCTTCGGCCTTTTTATGTACCAGACGATGGATAACGTGGATGGCAAGCAGGCACGACGGACGGGAACCTCGAGCGGTTTGGGTGAGCTCTTCGACCACGGCATTGATAGCCTCAACTGCACGCTGGCGAGTCTTCTCGAGACGGCGGCGATGGGGATGGGCACGTCCAAGCCAGGCGTCTTCACGGCCCTGGTCCCGTGCCTGCCTATGTTCTTCTCTACCTGGGAGACCTACCACACCCACACGCTATACCTCGGCGTCATCAACGGACCCACCGAAGGCCTCCTGATTGCGTGCGCACTCATGATCATCAGCGGGTACTACGGCCCGGGCATCTGGACCGAGAGGCTGGTGGACATCCTCGGGGAGAACACTTGGGCACTTAGCCTGATCGGCCTCACCCCCGAGCTTCTCGGCAATCTCTCGTTCCAGGACATCTGGATCACCCTCATCGTGTCGTCGCTCTTCCTGACCCACGTCCCGTTCTGCGTCTATCACGTGGTGAAAGCGAGGCGCGCCCAGAACCTCCCCGTCGCCCCCGTCTTTCTCGAGTGGACTCCCATGGCCGTCTACACCTTCAGCATCGGCGCCTGGCTTTTTAGCCCGTATTCGACGCTGTGCTCCGAGAACCATCTCGTGCTGTTCTGCGTGACCATGAGCTTCGTGTTCGGCCGCATGACGACCAAGATGATCCTCGCTCATCTGACCCGCCAGCCCTTCCCCTACTGGACGGTGATGCTCTGGCCTCTCCTGGGCGGCGCCGTCCTGGGCAATCTGCCGCGGTTCGGCCTGCCCGCTGTGACTGCCGATGTCGAGCATGCATACCTATGGGGATACTTCATCTTCGCCATGATCGCGTACTTCCGCTGGGCCTACCTGGTGACCAGCAGCATATGCAACTTCCTCGGCATCAACTGCCTGACCATTCCCTACGAGAAGCGCGTCGCCAACAAGATGGCTGCCGCTGCTGCCAAAGCCGCCAACGGGGCCGCGAATGGGAAGAAGACGCAATAAATGGCTAGCCTGCTGGATCGAAAACGACGAGCGAGTTGCAGCATATGGCACGCCTCTAGAGAGACGGGCGTTTCCTTACGTCAGTGGGCTAGCATCATTGTTTCTGGGGAATCCGCGACCAGCAGCTTGTGCTGACTCTAACGTCTGCTCAGTGCAAGTCTGATGTTGCAGAGCTTGCGGGGTCTGCGAGTACCCTACCTTGGATCGTCTTGATGACGCAAGGAGGACTGGGCATAAGCCGGAAAGGAGGAGAGATTGGCATTTTACGAGGCGTTGCTGGTGTTGTTTGACTACCACGCACTCTACAGCAGCCGCTGGCTGAGGACTGCTTGCTTCGACATTGCTTACACATAATATAACATCCTATAGACGCTGGAGCTCGCGAGCTTGTGTCAAATTTATAATACATTACCAACTCTCTCCATATCGAGTGTTCCTTGATGCATGGAAACGAGCTCGAGTCGTAGTAGTCTGTACACATAGGCTCGTTACGCCTATTTTCGTGGGTGTGAACACACCTTCTCGCAGACGAATTCACCAAGGTATTATTTCCCTATCAGACATCTAGCTAAACGTACTACTTAACACTAGCTATTTGGCAAGCTTTGATATTGCCAAATCAAAAGGACGAAAGATTAGGTAGCTCGGGGCATTAACAGGGGATCCCATTGAGGGGACTGCGACAGCTACTCCGTAACCCGAACCCTACAATTTATAGTGAGTTTCACTGTGCACACGGTTGGGCGTGCGGCTATCGAGACAAAACCACGTAATAGTCTTGGCAGACCATTGCTCCTAGAGCTCTGGCAAGTCCGAACGTGTTCTTTGGGACCTCTCTTTAACCTGCCCGCCGAAGCTTCCAAACAGGCACACCACACAGCAACCATGCGGTTTTCTCAGTCACTCTCTTCGGCGCTTTTGCTTTTTGCAGCTGGTGCTGCCCACGCGGCGTCATCTTGGGGATTTGACGACGGAAGCATCTCGGTCGGCAAGGGAGCCAGTCCGCTCAAGTACGAACCTGTCCGCGATTCCTCCAGGTCGCTACCCATTGCTAACGCACTCTGCTCAGGTTCACCTCCAAGGCCGGTCTCTCGGCTCCCGTTACCTTTGGAACCAGCGATTCCATCAAGATCAGCCTGACCGCGAAGGACAATGGCAAGGCTAAGCGCCCGCACCAGGTGTTCCTACTGCTGAAGGAGGAAACCACCGGGCTTGAGGCCCCCTTCCCCCTCGCCACCAAGGAGAATGGAAAGGCTGTCGTCTCGATCGTAAGTGTCAATCTCTTTCGGCATCAATCGGCCTAGATGAAGATACTGACAAGATATGTATGCAGTCCGCCAAGGACATCCCCGCCCAGCTGCTCCTCGCCCAGCAGCCCCTCAAGGCCTCGGTTGTCATCGCCTCCTTCGGCGCTGCCAAGGGCATTGTTGCGCCCGCCTTCGATCTCGAGTTCAAGGCTGATCCCAATGCTGCTCTTCCGAGCTACGAAGCGCCGCTTCGCTACGGCAAGCAGCCTGAGATCCACCACATTTTCCGCGCCGACCCCAAGAACCCGCCGAAGGTCATCTCGTTGTTCTTCGCCTTGGCCGTCCTGGCCACCGTGCCCGCTCTCTTCGCCGGCGTAAGAACCCCACCCTGTTCCGGTTTGCACCGACGGATAACTTCCAGATTACTGACTGTCCCGTAGTGGCTGTTCCTCGGTGCCAACGCCAACCACCTCACCAAGGCAATTGGCGCCGCGCCTCTCTCGCACGCCGCCTTCTTCGGGTCGATTGTCGGGATGGAGTTTGTCTTCTTCCTCTACTACACCACCTGGAATCTGTTCCAGACCCTGCCTGTCATTCTCGCTGTCGGCGCGGTCACCCTAGTGAGCGGTACTAAGGCGCTGGGCGAGGTTCAGAGCAGGCGGCTCGCCGGGGAGCGATAAGCGCCCCATCCTGTTTGGGATTGGAACAAAAAGGTAGAGCCTCGGCTCTGCCTTAGCAACACGGACGGGATAGCATGGCCTAGCGCACTTGCTTTGCTTTCTCTCCTGGAAACGAAGAACTGCGGAGTAGCTTGTAAATTATCGAAAAAAAAGGGGGCACGCAACCCGGCGAAAAAGGTCGATAGACACAGGGATAGGAAGAGCCATGTTGATAAGGGACTCGTAGAGACGAATGAAAACACACTTGAATCCTTACAATGCGACATTCCTGGGTGCCTTTATATCTTGCCCTCTGACAACAGGTGCTAGTCAATGTGGTAGATTGAAGAAACCATGCTAGGCGAAAGGGACGACGGGAACTGTTGAGTCTAGTGAACTATGTCTATGCTATGGTGGGTTATCTACAGGCTCTTTTGTCATCTTCAAAGCTCATCTCTACCAGTTGCTCCTTCTTTGGCCTTCGGCTTTGGTATCAACCCATCTAGATCCATCCACTCAGCCACAAATGCAGTGATGATCTTGGCCCAGTCTCGAATGGTTGGGACGTCTAGATTCGCACCTGTATCGTCCATCGTATGCCATACCCTAGGGAAGGGAGTCGGTATGATGTGCAGAATGTTCACGCCTCTCTGCATGAACGGGATGTGATCGTCCTCAACGTAGCCCTGGGAAAACTGGGTGGCTCGCTTGCGTTCCTCGGGAAGGAATCGGGCTGCCTCCTTGGTCTCGAGCACGCCGAGATTCCTCATTCGCTGCTCGACGTTCGCCATGTGCTCGTAGGCCCAGTGTGTGTTGGAGAAGTACGAAGGGACGCGTGGGTTGGGCGCCCCCAGCAGGTCCAGAAGCACGAACAGGCTGATGGACTCTAACGGGTTTGCAAATACCGAGTTCGCCTCATGGGACGTCCTCTCCCACTCCTCGGCGAGCGCGCGGGAGCCGTACAGCGAGTCCGCCGCCGTCCAGGTCACCCACGCCTCCTCGCCGTCCAAGAGGAGGATCTGCACACCCTTTTCCTCCTCCAAGCCACTCCCAGCATCCCCGCTCGCCTGCATCATCTCCCATCGTCGAGACAACGCCTCGTCGATACTCCGTGCGACGTGTAGGAGCATCGTGCATGGTGCTGCACTATCGATTGCCCCTATGAACCCTTCAGGGCGGTATAAGGTATCGTAGTGCGCCGCCAGCGTCAGACGGGCCACATCTCCCGGAGCGGCCCAAGGGGGGTCACGGCGGAAGATCAGGTTCGTGAACTGGACCTGTCGGTTGCCGGTTGCCGGCGTCTTGGACGTCGAGTTGTGGCGCTCTACGGACCATTTGGGCAGATGCTGCGAGAAAAAGTTCAGGATGTGGTCCTGTACCTTCTGCGAACCGGGAGTGCCAGGCACCCGGGGGATGAGTATCGGGGACAGCAGAGCGCTGTGGTCGACATTGAAGTCGGAACCCCCCGAGGGGATGTTCCGCAGGCTGGAATCTGAGAGCGGGGTGTAGGCATAGGCGACGACCACCAGATTGAGCAGGAGGAAGCAGCGGATGAGCCAGCCCGCTGGGCCGTGACGCATCGTGGCGATTGCGAAGCGAATGGCTGCCCGATTCTTCGAGGAGCTTAGGGGCTCATGCCGGCATGTACGCAGCTCGAGGACCCCTAGAATCGCAAGTTGCAAACTGTCAACGCTAAGTGGAGGAGACGGAGGCGGCCCAGTGCGCGCCAATGCAAGCCACCTAGAATGGAACTCGAGAGCGGGAGTCAATTGGTGGCTGGTGGGGCAAGCCGTCGGTACCCTTGTGCCCCAAACAGGGGCCCGGGACCAGAACGAACGGCCAGGAACAAGACTTGCTTCGCCAGCACCCTACTGAGGAATTATTTATATTATCTGTTCGCGTACGCAATGCGAATTACGCAGAGTGCCGGTACCTACGCAACCACGTGTGCTTCCTTTTGTAGAGATATCAAACCTCCAAGTGCCGTGCCCCAAAGCCGCAAGAGTAGATCAGTGCTTCAATACCACACAAAAACAAAGACAAAATAAACAAGCAATAGCTCAACTAGCTCTCGAGAGTGGTTACTACCACTAGACAGCACAAGATACAGTTCGGTACTGAGGCAGTGAGCAGTGGCGCGGCAAGGGTTGGCTTCGAGAGCTCCCGATAAGTAAGGCACAATAATGTGTCAAAACGACTGATTCTATCCTGTAAGATACGAAAGTTTCGGGCTGGTCTGGACGGGTCTTTTTGGGCTGTCGACTTGAAAATCGGGGCAGCTGGCAGAATAGAGTTTGCTCCTTAGCTAGTATTGACGTAATGTACGCGGGGAGACCTTACGCGCCGGTGGGTCATCATCCCCACACTGGCGAATGTGGGGCAGCGGCCGTCTGTTTACTTCCAGGAGAGCTTCCTCCCAAGCTCCTTCTCGCGTCTTCTCAACTCATCACGTTTGCAACTTCCAGCAATTGGCCGCGTCTTCGCGTATTCTGCCTCTTGCTTTCCAGAGTAGCACTTACAAAACTCTACTGAAGCTCACAGCTGTCCATCCCGCACGACTACTGCACTTTCCAACGGCCATAGCTCGACGCGTCGCGGTCGACGCCTTCACCACACCTTCCTCCTGCCCTCAGCCTCGCGCTCCCAGTTGCGCGTCTGAAGCAGCGATGGATGCGAGAAACCACAGAGTTGGGCCTTCCAAGGCCGGCACTTCAGATCACCTCCAAGCCTCAAAACCCAAGCGCGTCGGCCGGCTCCAAAAAGAGATGAACGCCATGCGTGAGCGACTCCGCGCGGAGCGTGGATTCAACAGGTCGCCTCCGTCCTCCACCGGGTCCTTCCTCTCCCATGACACTGTGAGCGCTAGCTCCGCAGAACCTACCGCCGAATTTGACAGATACTCGGCCTTCTCCTTCAACCCTGATGGCGAAGGCACCCGGAGGAGCTTGCCCCTCCACACCAACGATCGCCCTCGGTCTCCCGGCTTCCACGTCAATACCTCTGCTATTGCCAAGACGTTCCCAGGATTCATGGACTTCTCTGACTGGGATCCTGAGGAGGTCGCGAGAATTGACCCGGGCCTCAAAGCCAGACAGGCCGCATCGGCAGCCGCAAAGGCAAACAAGAACCCGCCTTCGGTAGAGCATATCACAGATACCTTCCCGATCTACCCCGAGGAAAAGGAGAACGTCCCTCCCGCTCCCAAGCAGACGGCTGATGACAGCACATTCGATATCACCGGTCTCATAAAAGGCAAGCGCAGCCGCGCTGAGATGCAGCCACGCGTCGAGAACGCATCAGAGGCTTCCACCATCCTATCCAGAACTCCTAAGAAGCCTATCAAGGCCTCTCGCCGAAATCATACCGCAACGGACGAGGACACCTCGACTAGACCCACCCTTCATGACATGGTCTCGAAACTGCGAAATGAACAGCAACCGCCTAAGCCAGATTCAGGCGAGAAGGACATGAGCCTTCCGGGCCACCGTGCTCAGCCGGCTTCCCGCGACCACTTGCACTCCTCAAGTCCGATGCATAAGAGCATGATGCCTACTGCTCGCTCCTTCTTCTTCCCTAACTTCCGTCATCTTCCTGATTGGGCATCGGGAACACTCAAGTTCAGCAGAATGAACAACGGCACACCTATGTTTGTTAAGGTCGACTCCCACGGCCGTTTCAACCATGGCTCTCAGATCGGCTCTGTGGATGGAGTCGATATCCCCGAGGAGGACGAAGAAATTTTTGTTTCTTTGGATAAGCTCCAGGAAGAGGTTCGAGAACTCCACGATCACGACGCCATGCTCCAGCAGGAGGCAGAGAAGCTTCAAGGAGAAGTTGCAGAGCTTCAGCTGGAGGTCAAGAGACTCCGGCTTCGTAAGGGTTCTGACAGCGCCATCGGATCGGATTATGAGAGCTCTAGCCACAAGCGTCTTGGTGAACAGCACCAGCAGCTCACCGATCACATCGCCGAGCTTGAGGCGGATCTAGAGAACGCTGCTCGGAAGATCAACGTTCATGACCTTCACAACTCTTCCCTCATCGCGGAGCGCGACGAGGCCTTGCGGCAAGCTTCTCTTGCCCGGGATAGGGTAAAGAAGCTGCAGGGTGAGCTCACTGCTGCCCAGGCTGATATTCAGTCCGGCCTACAGCTTCGTCGGGACAATGACACGCTCCGTCTTGAAAACAAGTCGTTGCGGGCGGCCATCGAGGCACTGCAGCAACAGCATGATGCTGCCGTGCGCGGGAACAAGAACATCGGTACTCAGCAAGCGAACCTCCGTTATGACCTAGCCACCACCCAGGAAGAACTCACTGCTATTCGCCAGGAGCTCGCATCCCTCAGAAGCGAGAACCAATCACTTAAAAGCGAGAACCAGGCTCTGAAGCAGGAGAACTCGCTTCTCGCCCAGGACCATGCTAGCATGGAGAAGCAGAACGACAGCTACTTCAAGGAGATCAAGAGCTTGCAGAACATGATGGCAAACCGGGAGCGATTCATCGGACAACTACAGGAAAATCTGGAGCAGAGCAACAAGATGATGGATCGGATGCAGGACATGACCACAGACAGCGCCGTGGATCGTGAAAACGAGGCACTCCGCTCTGAGGTGGACGACCTCAAGGCGCAAGTAGAGCAACAAGCCTCAGAGATTCAGAATCTGAGAGAGCAAATTCGAGCCAAGGATGAGAGGATTCGGCTGCTTGGCCAAAACGCCGGGGCGACGGAGCACATCCAGCACCTGATGGACAACGCCCAGAGGATGGCTGCTCTCCACCGGGAGGAGTACGCTAGACTTGCTGCTGCCTACGATAGAATCAAGGTGCAGTCACGCAGTGACCGCATCGAGCTGGACCGTATTACTCAGTCCCTGACTGATAAGGACGGTCTGAAGCCCCTGAACGACCATGAGCCCAGCCAAGACTGCGTTCACATCCTGGCGACGGAGGGCAACGGAAGGCAATCTTCGATGGGACAAGAGCCAGAGAGGGGCATGGATCGCCAGCGCGCCCTGGCCAGGAAGGCGGCTCTGCTCACCGAACGCATTACGGAGATCGTCGAGCAAAACACCACGGCGACCAAGACCGCTAAAGTTACCCGCATCGTCGAGCCGTCTGAAGCACAAGACGGCCGGCAGTCCGCCGCTGACGAGTACGTCGATGACAACATCACAGAGAACCTTACCAAAGGATCCGACTTTGAAAGCATCGTAGGCAGCGAGATTCGCAAGTTGAAACAGCTATACAGAGATGCCCGCGACAGCCAGGCTCAGGTCACCGACACTGATGGTGTCGACATGACCCAAGGCACCGATTACGACTTGCCTCCGCTCCCCAAGCCTCAGGGGCCTTCTGTGCAGGCCAAGAGCCAGCTGGTTGGTATCCTTAAGAAGCCTACCCAAGCAGCACGTGACGAAGATACTGGCCGCTTCAGTGTCAAATCTGGGTTCACAGTGGAGAGCGTCCGCAGCGCAGAAGCCCATAGCAGCCCCGTGCATCACACGCACCGATACACTCAGAGCACCAGCGACACCAAGGGCCAAGTACCACTGCAGACCTCTCGCCTCAGCCGCAGCAACTCGGTGGGCAGCCGAGCGGAAGGCGAGCAGGTGGCGACGGAGCACAACATGACCTCGGCATTCTTCATACCTGACATAACGCTTCAGGGCGATGAGAGGAGGAAATCAGCGGAGCGTGCCGGCCCTTCGCTGAGCAAGGACGCGAGAGAGGTCCTCGACCGCGTGTGCAAGCACCAATCAAGCCACTGCGAAGTCTGCAACAAAATCTCCACCTCGACCCATTCCGAAAAGCACACCACGGCCAAGACGACCACGACCACCTTCACCCACGGTACCGCTTCGGGAAAGCGGCCGGCCGAGGCGGATCAGTTCATGGAGGAGCCCACCCTCCGCCCGTCTATCCCGCCCGGCAATGCGCTCCTCATCGCCATCAAGATTGCCAAGGATGATCTTGAGGAGCTGAGGAAGGAGTACATGCGTCTCAACGAGATCTATTGCAATCACGATGCATCCCAAGCCCGCCGTGAGCGGCGCCGCCTCGAGCTGCAGATCAAAGAGCTTGGCTACAAGATCAAGATCAAGTCGGAGCAAGTTTATAGACTCTACGATGTCCGAGAGGGCCAGAAGGAAGCTGGTCAGGCCGTCACCGAGGACTTCGACTTTTCCATCCTCAGCGACTATCAAGTCCATGTTACCGCTACGGTGGACAGCAAGGATATGTCATGGAATGGCTTCGACTAAGAAGAAGAAAAAAGGAAGGGAAGGGGGAGTAGAGGAGGAGGTTGGAAAGAACACGCTTGGATCATGATGGATGTATTCCTTGAGCATGATTGATGAACATCACCATCCCCACGGCGCAGGCGTGTCAATAGCATAGGGCGAAGGTGATTGGGGTGTTTTGTTCTTCACTTGTGGAGTATCTGGAGTTACGGGATTGATTGATTTTGTCCTTGAGCATCGCTCGGATCATTGCTGAGAGTATTGGGATTTCGCAACGCCATTAGGGAAGATTCCCTAACTCGAGCAGGCGAAAGGGTATTCGACTTGCGTTTCGTGGCATGGACGATTGGATGGACATCTGGAATCAGGATGCTTCGTTGTTCAGCACTCGCTTAGACGAGTTCGCCCAGATTGGGCTTGTATTATTAACAGTTTGTGGCGTCACAATTAACATGCTGAACTTCCGTCAAGACATCGTGCTACTCTGTCTCCTGACCAGTGGATAGTCTGTCTGCCTGAGGCAAGACAGATAACCCTTACGGAGACGTTGTGCAGCCCTCTATGCTCTGGCCGCCACTTCATCGACTCTCATCGATACCCGCTTGAGACCTCCCGCTCTCTTCCGTTGTTCATCCTTCAACCACTTGTCGGTTTTTTACCAGCCTACTCACCAGCCCAGCCGCAGGGTCACGCGCCGACAACGCTGTCCCACGCCCCAGAGGCATCCCCAGGCGCCGAGGATAGCCGTCAAGCCAGTGCAGACGATCATGGGCCCGTACTGGCTCGAATAAGTGGAAATGTCCGTTCCCATCGCTGCATTAGCCGGCAGGGAGAGCAGCACGCCGCTCAGCGGGCCGCTAAGCATGAAGCCGAGCCCTCGTCCGCCCATCAGCATGCCAAACACGAGGCCAGTGTCCACATCTCCGCGGTCGCCCGCGTTCTCGCCATCATCTCTTTCCCGGCGGCCTAACCCGCGCATCTCGTTCAGGATTCCGGACCATGTGGCGCTGAAGCCGCCTGCGAAAAAGCCGTATAGGATTGCAAACGTGAAGAGTACGCCCGCTTGCAGGCTGAACCCCCAGAGGAGAAACACGGACGCCGCGGACCCCACGGAGCTGATCAAGATGTTGGTCGATGCGGACAGCCTGTCTCCAAGAAGCCCGTGGATGAGCGACCCCGGGACGGAGGCGAAGGAGAAGATGGCTAGCACGACGGGCCCCGTGATGTGCGAGAGGCCAATGGAGGAAGCATACTCGGCGAGATACGTCGACGGCATGCGGTAGCCGAAGGATTGCACGACGTTGCCGGTCTGGAGCATCCAGAACAGCGGGTGGCGCAGAAAACCGAAGGACAGCGCAGGGCGGCGGCCCGCTGCCGATGAAGAAGACGTCGTGTCGGATAGCGGAATGCGCGGCTTGATCAAAACCAAGAGTGGGATGGTCATGATCGTAGAGGCAGCAGCCCACGCGAGCAGCGCTGCCCGAAGGCCAACACGGTCTAGCAGGGCGCTCATGAGGAAGGGCATTACGACGCCAACCAGAGCCTTCGACGACCACATAGTACCATAGGCTAGGCCCTTGCGCTCGACGAACCACTCGTCCATATAGAGGCTCGTGGGGCTGAACAGCAGACCGCACCCCAAAGCGTAGAGGACACCTTGGGTGGCAATCAACTGGGCGATGGTCGTGACGAAGGCGGACCAGACCAGGCTCACGAGCGTGAGCACCAGCCCGGCCCAGCAGCTCCAGCTACGCAAAGAAGGGTAGCGCGTCAGGACGATGGACGTCAGGGGCATTAGGAGGTACATCAGCCCCGTCTGGGTGGTGCCTATAGAAGCGACGGCGCCCTCAGAGGCGTCATCCAGGCCGATGGCCGGACCCTGCTTGGTATAGAACTCTTGAAAGATCCCAAAGGCGAGGGAGTATCCTGCTTCGTGTGAGTGTGCTTATAGGACGATACAAACTAGGGGCTCGAGAGGGCCGAGTTGGGCGTACCCCAAATGGGAGCCTGTACAAGAGCACAGCCGGCGAGGACCATGTAAGCTCCCTTGCCGTGGTCTGGGGGAGGAATGGCAGGATCTGGCCGTACGTGGGAGCTAGAGCGGGAGCGGACGACCGCTCCGTCTTCGAGGGAGAGTTCTCCCAGCTCAATCCCGGTTGAAGTTGTTGCTGCCATGCTTGCGAGGAAAATATGTTTGGGTCTTGGGATGAAGGGGACACCATGAGAGCGGGGAGTGGTAGATCGCGTGCCGACTTCGACTTATATGCACCTCGATCCCGGAGATATACGATCGAGCAGGGAACCCTTAAAAACTTTTTTGTCGTCACAATGTCGAGGTGGCCAGGGGCTGGAGGCATTCGCATGTCCAACGGCCAGTCATGTTTGGAGTTTTGTTGGAGACTCCTCCGACATCGCGAACGAACTAGGGCGATCACGAACTAGGGCGCTGCTGCGAGATGCGAGGGTATTTTGTCACCGAAGGGCGCGAAGCCCGGAGTTGCAACTCTATTCGACACAGATAGCAAAGAGGTACCACATCTAGGCTGCCATCGGGATGCACGAGCGCAGCTAGCGTCTTGCACCTGCCTCATGGCCTCGTCATAAGGGCGGTTGCCGCCACGGCACGAAGGCC
This sequence comes from Thozetella sp. PMI_491, assembly GCA_021432635.1. NCBI lineage: Eukaryota > Fungi > Ascomycota > Sordariomycetes > Chaetosphaeriales > Chaetosphaeriaceae > Thozetella > Thozetella sp. PMI_491. The sequence goes on from MU270018.1 coordinate 503,221, forward strand.
GACTATTTTGGCCCCGGTCAGGAAGCAACTAAGGCCGGGCTGAGTGGGCAATTTGCTTGATGATTACGTCCTGCGGGAGAAAGAGGAAGGTGGTAGAGTGTCTGCATAAGGTATCTATGCAGGCTCTCCTATGCATGCTCTCCTATGTACTCTTTTGTATCTTGGGGAAAACTAGAGCTGAGACGGGATCGGGAAGACATCTTCATGCTGGACGGCCCAACGCCGCCGGCTGGGTTAGGGTTGCTGGTTTGCCCATGTCCATTGGCTGCGATGATTGGCCGGCAGCCAAACAGCATCTAGGTAAAGTACAGTAAAAGCTTTGACCCCACTAGAAAGAGGCGGGCAGCAGGCATCGCAGCCTCACCTTCGACTGCCTCACAGCGCAAACGCGACGCCCTCTGCAGAGCCCGCCCCAGAACGCACCACCGCATACATACGGGTCGGAGCTGTGCGCACTCCGCCTTCGATCTTTGCCCGGATCCAGCACCACAGCAGCGGCGCACATCCTCGTCTCTACCCTCCCCCACTACTCATCCCACACCGCAGCCATGGCGGACGAAATGGAGGTCGACGAGCCTGTCTCGCCCCAGGCTACCGCCAACCCCGCCAAGGTGGCCGCCATGCAGACCCAGGCCAAGGCCACCGCTGTCCGCTCCATCGAGGGCTGGATCGTGATCGTGACCAACGTCCACGAGGAGGCCGACGAGGAGGCCATCCAGGACAAATTTGGCGAGTTCGGCGAGATCAAGAACCTCCACCTCAACCTCGACAGGCGGAGCGGCTACGTCAAGGTAGGCCTCCCTTCGGGCGCATCCCATCTGCTTGTAACTTGTTCGTGCTAACGCCCCCTGCGCTCCCATAGGGATACGCCTTGATCGAGTACTCAACCCTCGAGGAAGCCCGGGCCGCCATCGACGAGGCCAACAACACCAAGCTGCTCGACCAGACCATCCAGGTCGACTTCGCCTTTGTACGGCCCCCGCCCGGTAAGGGAGGGCGGACCGGCGGACGAGGGCCGAATCGTGGGAGGACCGGCCGCAGCCGCAGCCGCAGCCCAGGGGCGGCTGCCAAAGACGCCAAGGAGGAGGACACCGTCCAGTGAGCCGCTGGCTCGACATGCGGATAGAATCACCCCGATACTCGATTCCGTACGGCCAACTATGACCTAGCTCAACGAGCTTTCATGAGGTATAGAGGCGAACGGGACTCGGTTGGAAATTCCGAACGGGGGGCAAAAAGCCTGTGTGGGCATCGCCTTTTGGGGATGCCAGCCGATATGTCGCAATAATAAAAAAAGAGACATGTCGGCATTCTGCCTTCTGCTTGCTGCGGTATGTCGAAACCTTACTTCGCGCTCCCCACGCTGGTTTGCTGACATTTACCCCCTAGATACTAGACTTTGGTGACATGCCTCCCATCCTCTTGCCCCCGGTCCTACGCCCCGTGTAGAGAATGAGGTGAAAATGAAACCAGTAGTGGGCATTCATGCCATTCAGCAAACGACGGCAATACCGACCAGTCTTGCTCCTCCAGCTGAGGTCCGCGCCTTTCTGCCGCCGCCTTTTGCGGAGGAGCTTCATCGCAGGCGAACCGTTTTAACCAGTCTGCCTGACCTTTCGAACATCCTTGTCTGGCTTGACTGCTCCTCACATATCAGCTGGATGGTGAAATACCGCTGCTCCAGTCCAATGCTAGCTTGTCCACTTTTAAGCCTTTTTTATATCCCAAGTGGCATCTTAGCCCCTCATGCTTCCACGCGTGTCGTCCAGATAGCACTGTCGATCCAGGTCAGCTCTTCAACGCCGAGCCTTGGTTCTGAACCGAGATAGCACAGATGGGTTCGAAGCTGTAGGTCGGAAGGGGACAAATACGACGGGCAACTGAGAGCACCCTAAAACCTAGTGTTACAACTCTTGATTTGTTGCGCGGGCGAGACGATACAGTCGCCTCACCGGCCTCGGCTCAGACTAGGTAACAGAATGACCCTCCACTCTATTGCGTCCAACGTCCCAGCTTGTCTATACAGCAGACCCAACCCAGTCATGTTTTCTTAAAATCCACCTAGCACCGTCCCAAATTTTATCTAGCAAATCTAGCCAGAACAGCAGGCTCTCTAGTACTCATCCTCTGGATCCTCCTCTGGAGCTGCCGGAGGCGGTGGCGGCGCCTCAGCTTTCTTCCCACGTAGGCTGAACAGCCTCCTAATTCCGCCTGGGGCGTTCCCCACCTCTGCAGCTTCCCTCGCCTCCTCCTCCTCGCCGTCCTCTCCCTCGTAGTCGTACCACAGCTTCGGGACCACCAGCCGGTATGGCACAGTAATGCCTGTCGGATCCTTCTGGCTGACCTCGACGTTGAGGCAGATCTCGAGGCCGCCATCGATGTTGACGGCCAGGCGTTGGTCAAACCCGCGGCGGATCTCCTTGGCTGAGAGGCCGGTCGGGGTCCGGTGGAACGGCTTCGGCGCGAATTCTTGCTCGGGCACGACGTCGCCGCCGCGAACGTTGGCGCTCGGCGCCCTGGACGGACCCGCCCCGCCGCTCATCATGGGTGCAGGCGGCAGCGGCTTGTCCCGGTGACGCACGGTGAAATAGCTTTCGTCACCTTCATTGTACTCATGCGGGAACTCCCCGGAGCTGCCGCCGCCGCCGCGGAGCCCCATGGCACCTGCGCGGCGGCTGGTCGGCGGCGGGGTGAGGTCTTCCTCGTCGTAATCGTCTTCCTCGTCGGTGTCCGGACCCCAATTGCCGTTGATGCCGCCATCGTCTTTGCGCTTGGAGGTGTTCTGTCGCCTGAAAAGACTGCCGAACCGTCCGCCGACGCCGCTGCCCGTGCTGCCGGCGCTGGCGTTGTTGTTTTTGTAACCGCCATTTCCCGAGAACGTGCGCTTCAAGAAGCCTGGGGGCTTCTCCTGCTTTATGGCGACATTGTCCTCGCTTGCACGGCGGCGCGAGAATGAACGGAAGAGGCCACCGCCACCTGAGAGCGGCGGTCGCGAGTCCTTCTCGCGCTGCGGGACTCCGTCTGGGCCTCGGAAGGCGGGGCCGCGCTGCAGCTTCTTCTTGCTCGAGAAACGGCGGAATAGTCCACCCTCAGAGCTGGCGCTTGGACCTCCTTGAGGCGTCCCCAGCGGAGTGCCGTCAAAGGCAGAGTCGGGGGGAGTCGGTGGCGGCGTGTTGCCCGGTACATACTCACGAATCGAGCACCAGTTGCGATGCGGCAACAATCTCTTGTTATTGCGCGGCTTGCCGTCAACCCCATGGCCGAAGACTGGGATCATGTCCTCGTCGGTCTCCTTGTCAAAGTGATGTACCTTGTTGCGCTTATTGAGAATGTCGGCCATGAGGTCAGGAGGAGGCGTATTGACGATGGCTGACGAGATAACATTGGGCATGTAGCGGAAGTCTTTGTGCTTGGGAAGACCGAGCTTCTTGTTAGAGTAGAACTGTCCGACGGCGGCCAGATGCACATCGCCGCTTAGAAACGTTAGCTCTTTTTTTTTTTTTCGCGCAACGCAGAGCGGAAGCAGCGTCTTACCTGAGAATGGTGATCCGAACAGACTTGTCAGCGGCCAAGTCCTGCAAATCTTCGATGACGATCTTGCGTTCACTCTTGTGGGTTTTGGCAGTCCAGTGGTCGTCGAGGTCGTCCAGTACCTCCACACCGCCGTCGAACTTGTTCAAAAAGCCGCCCAAGAGACCAGTTTTCCCGAGAGCCTTGACGGGATCCATCAGACGAGATGTCAGACTGCGTAGCCCAGTTAGCCAATGCCTCCTCGCACAGAGTTCAACTTCATAATGTGCAACTTACATATTCTCGAGCCACACCAACCTCGGATACGCAATGGGCACGCCAAGGAGGACGAGCAAATGCTCCGTCTTGCCCTTGACGATCTCGTTGTAGCATCGATCCATGATCTTATCCCAGGTCTCCTGCCGTATGACTGTCTCCCTTGACCTTTCGGTCCGCGCGTCTACGGCAAGAAGGGCGACCTTAGAGCCCAGGGACATGAACAGGCTGCGGCTCTGCTCCGTGATGTACGGTCCAGGGCGAACACCCATGAGCCAACTCGGCTCGTCTGCTTCCATCTCATCGACAACGCTTTGATGCTGGAACAACATGTAATACTTGAAGGCAACGTTGCCTAGGCCGGAGAATACAGGCGAGTTCATGAGGTGGTGCGGATAAGAGCCAAAGCCGTCGATGATGTCGTGGTCGTCGTACATGTTGACCATGGGGATCTGCGAGTTGGCCAGACCAAAGAGACCCTGAGAGAACCACATGCAGTACCGCTCCAGGTAAAACACCTCGAGCTCCTCCTGCAGCTTCGCGGTGAATGGCGCATTGTGCTTGTGCAGGGGATTCTTGATCATGAGCCACTCCTTGAAACTCTCGACCTGGCGCATGCACGCGTCGTTGTATACCTGGTCGCCTCCGCCAATCATGACGTGGAACGGTCGGCTCTGATGAGTATTGAGCACGTCGCGCCACATGGGATCTGGGCCGCTGAACTCGTCCGAGTTGACGCTCAGGCTGAATCCGTTGCAGCTGTGGAACATGATATTCATCGCCTGGCCCTTGGCGGGCACCCAAAAGCCGGTCGGCGGACCCCGGTTGATGCGATAGGCGATCCGCTGCTGCTTGTCACGCAGCTCGACCTCGATGTTGAAGCGCCAGAAGGTGCAGCCTCTTTCGGCGTGGAGCTTGAAGCCACGGATGTCCTTGTACTTCCCTAGCTTCTCGCCGTCGACATTGGCGCGCTTTCTACGCGATGCGAACGAGCCCGGGGGGTCGTTTTCGCCCTCCTTCAAGGGAACGTCTGGCGGGCTCTTGGTCTTCTCGTACAAGCCCTCGTCGCTTTCGTCCCTCGACAGATCTTTGCCCTCATCTAGGTGATCTGCTGGCCGGACAAACAGCGTCTCGCCCTTCCGGCCAACCTTGGGGTGTCCGGCGATCGGATCGACATACTCTTGCGCCAAGGCCTCGTCGCCGAGAAGCTCAGCAGGCGGCGGCGGGAGCAGCTCAACGGGCTGGGCAAACAGCCTCAGTGTCGGGGCAATATCGTATTGCGAATCCGAATCCTGCGTCACGATCATTACCGTCCCCCTCCAGATCTCCTTCTCAGTCGTGGCGCCATTGCGTGTAGATCGAGTTGGCACGCGTTCTTGCCGAATGCCGCAGTACCGGAGCAAAGGACCGCACTTCAGGTACAGTGGTGGCTTGAATCTAGTGGGAGCTATAGTTGAGGCGACGCGGGTCGCTCGAGTCAGTGATCTGGCTTGCCGGTCCGAGGAACTAGAGGGGCCTTCTCTCAATCGAGGGATCAAGAAAGTTTACGTACCGTTGTCGTCATATTCACCATCAAATGCCTCCGCCTTGTTCGGCCGCGAAGATAAACTGCCCCGTCTCTGCGACGGAGGGGTTTCCCACCACGTCTGATCTTTGGCTGCTTGCGCCGCCGCCGCATCCTCGAGATTCAGCAATGTGCCGGCAAGCGTCCCGACCGTGGCCTTCCTCCATTCATCGAGGTACTGGGTCGGCTTGAACACACCCTCGCCGGGCTTCAGCTTGTTGCGGGCACGGTACAAAAGGTCAGAGACGTGGTGGCCCTCCGAATCACTGCTGTCCGAATCACTCCTGGTATCCCTCCGGGCAGCATGGTGATGGGCAGCTGCCGCGGCACCGGCAACCACCCCCGCCGCTCCAACCGCAGCGGCAGCGGCACTAGGACCGACAGTGCGGTCGGCGGGGCGGCCTTGGATTGTCGTATTGACTCCAATCGGAGGCGGCGTGCGGCCGAGGATTTGTTCCACCTTCCTTTGGCTCCTTTGGCTGTTCGCCTTGACAAGCTTTGCAGGGGTTTGTGGGGTGGGAGGGGAAGGAGTCGCCGGGAGGATATCGTCGAAGTCCGTGGCCGGCTTTTTTATGGCCGGCGGCAACCTGGGCTGCACCGGCACCGGCACCGGCACCGGCACCGGCGCAGGCTCCGGAGCCTTAGCGGGGCCTTTCCCGCGCACTGAGCCGCCCGCCCTGCTCACGGGCTGGACGGGTGCTCCCGCAGCCGTCTCCCTCCCGACGCTAGGCACTGGAGCGGGTCCTGGGCGAAACTGGACCGTCTTGATGCGGTCCTCTGCCTCTTGTCTCTTGCTAAACCATGGATCCCCCGGAGGGTTCTTCCTCAGCTTGTTGCTCCCTGTCCTGGTCAGGGCGATGCTACCACCGGGGGTGGTCACTGGGGACTCGGTCGGCTTGTGCTCGGGCTCGAACCCGTTGGGCAGCTTAAGATCGTTCTTCGCAGCGCGCTCGCGGAAGCTGAGGTTGCGCTGAGGGATGCCCGACGCATCGGCAGCTTGGGCGGCCTGGATTCTGGGGTCTGCCGCCTTCGTCCTTGGGGACTTGGCGCTGACGGAGCCGTACCTCCGCCCTTCTTCAGGGGGGTTTTGGGCTAACGGGCTTTGATGAGCAGCTTGTATGGGCCTCGTAGCCCTCGTTGGGGTCGTCGCCGCTGCCACCTGTGGCTCCTCTGTGAAGCGCACCTGTTGGGTAGCCGACCTCGGGCTGGCAGGATCACCTCCGGCGACCTTCTCGCGCACGGCCTGTTCGGCGGCTTCGACCCGAGACCGCTTTTCTTCCTTGGTGATGCTGTCGAGCGTCAGCTCAAGCCTTTGAAGCGGTGAGCGGTCGTCTGCCAACTTTCTGCGCTGCTCCGACTGCTGCCTTCCTACTGAGGCACGGCGAGTGTCCAAAAAGAGAGGATCGCCACCGGACGCGCTGCGCTGATGGCTTCGCGCGGCCTCTTGCGCCTCCGCTCGCCTGGCCGCTACCGTTGGGTCGGTGCCATTGCGCCTTGCCCGGGCATCCAGAGAGGCGCGGGTGCGGTCCAGAACGGGGTAGTCCTCCTGTCTGTCGGGCGTCGAGCTCTTGTAATACTCGTCCGGCTCCATTGGTCTACCCGGGCGTCCAGCCGAGGGGTGACCTGAAGGGATCCCGCCGTTTCCTGGAGGGCGCTTGTATGCGGGCGCTCCTGGGGCTTCTGGCGCCGGGGGAGGAGTCTCAGTGGAGTATTCCAAGTCCTGCTCCTGGTTCCTGCTCCTGCGACGGCGGCGGAATTCCAAGAGCTCAGGCGGGTATGCTCTTGTGCCGTAAGGCAGCGAGGGCGGTCTGGGGGCCAGGCCGCTGGGGAGGACGCTCGAGGGAGTCTGCGAGGCGAAGGTTGTGTAGGTGGATTCGCTAGGTACGTCGGACTTTGTAGTTTGAGTCGAGGCGCGATTCGCCCGAGATGGAGGGCCGTCCAAGGACTGGCGGCTGTCCGGCGGCACGCTATAGTCGTCGGATGTGCGTCGGGATTTGGGCTGGGCGACCTTGGGCTTAGGGAGGTCGCCCCAATATGGCGCGGCCGCTGACATGGCCGGCGAGCGATTGGGTCCGGTCGGACAAAAGCTAGGCGGTGTCCAGAGGCTGGCGGGTTGTTCTGAGGCCTCGGAGCTCGCCACAGTCTGAAATCAGGTATGGGCTACGGATGAGGTGATGCTGCTGGGGTCAATGGTGCCATTCGTCCAGAGTAAATGCAGGCTTCCATAATAGCCAATGTTATACAGACACATGCGCCCCGGGCTGCAGAGCCACCATAGCGGGAGGATTGGCTCACAGGGACCGGGTGAGATGAAAGGGGAGAGGAGGCTGCGGGAGAAGAGTGGCAGGATAATGCCCGGCGCGAGCTGCTCGTCAATGGGAGAGGAAAGCTCTGCGCGAGCTGCAGGATCGATGATGATGGCGGGTCGATCAGCGAGGCGGGAGCTTGGGCGCGAAATATTTCTCCTCTGCAGGGTTGGGCTGGGGGGGAGCCCCTTGTGGCACGTTTGGTAGCGCCGGGGAGCAGCTGAACCAGCTTCCCCCTCCTCCACTGTTGGTTCCCGTTTGCTGCGTTCGATGGCGGGAACTGGCCCGTTGACAGGGATTGTCCGTAAAATAGAAAGGCGGTCGGCATGGGTTGCCCATACCACACAGGGCTAAGTGCAGGCGCTAGGGTCGTATTGTGCAGCGAGTGACCAGGTTTTGGGGCCGAAAGATCGCAAAGTCAACAATGTCGGTGGCTGGTGGTGCGCTGGTTAGCCTTTCCTGAGTCGCCAAGTCAAGACTCGAGGTCGTACGGTGCTTGTCTCGGCGACGGCCAGTGAATCACGGCCGACCTCTTTTTTTTTTTTTTTTTTACTCTTTCTCTCTTTCTCTCGCGGCCTCGGGCCCCTAAAAAAGGTTTCGGACTCTGTGGAGTGTCCGCTTATTGCTTGTCATTTTTGCAGGCTGATGTCCGTGGTTGAATCCGGGTTTGTGACGGTCTTTGATAGATTGGGACGGGATGGTCCGCCAAATGGAGTAGATGGTTGAGAAAGGGGGGCTCAGCGAACAAACCACAATTGGCAAGTGGCTGGAACATCGGGATGTTCCCTGATCCAAGGACTCGGGAGTGGGCTTCTATTCTCCCTTCTTCCCACAGGAACGCAACTTGACTGTCGAGATTTCCCCGGAGCGGCACACCTCGACATGCTGCCCGCAGGCCGCACTTTATTTTTAGCAAGTCTTGCGTACCTCACATCTCTTCGGCACCTATGTACTATAACCTAGCCGGGTTGCACTAAGCCGTTCTGCTGCCTTCGTTCTACGGGAACCAGATAGCCTGCATAAGTCTCAACCGGCCATTGCACGAGTCCCGGGCTCCAGGGATCTTAAGTGGGCTGCAAGACACCGCCGAGCTTTCGTCGTCTTGTCCAACCACAGGCCAGGTGGCACTGGCTTCGAGTCGCACGACGGCTGCTATCTCAGGTAGGCGGGTACAAACAAACGACTACCATTTGCGATATATTTGCAAAAGTAGCCGCCAGCCTGATGTGATTCAGGCCTGTGGTTGCCAGGAGGTGTTGATCGACGCTTTTTGAGCCGTGCCTAGCCCTTGCACTAACTCCAACCCAAAGACCTAGGCAGGTCTCGACGGCCTCGAGGAAGCTTGTCGTGCATTCGCATCCCAGGAGGGAGGGGGGGGGAGTCATCAAGCAAGCCAAGGAAAGGGACGGGAACGAAGAAGCAAACAGCACTCGAGGTGGAGGGTTTGCACCGGGCAGCCGCCGCGTGCTGAGCCTTCTTCTGGTCTATTGAAAGTCGGATCATCTCTCCGGCTGCCGCGTCATCCATGGCCTAGCGAGGCCGACGCGACTGCGGAGATGTAGTGCCGATGAGGTCGAGCACAGCAGAGACATTCGATGCATGACAAGCTAGTACAGCTCATATGAAGAGCAGAAGCCTTGTATCGCTGGAAGCTCTTGTCCAGGGTTGCGTTCCCACGGCAGGATGAAGGTTTCATTGGCTTCGGATATGGCACTTCGCAGGCATCGAGGTCGACCAAGGCTGTAGTCTCCAGCCGTCATTGGCATGCTGCCTTAGCTTGGAGGTGGAAAGTAGGATGGTGTGGCTTGGTGGCCGCTAATTACCTAGGCCCTCAAAAAGCCTTCTAGAATCTAGATTCAAGGTTGGAAGCAACTGCTGAGGAAACGGAAGCGTCGGTTTAGTTAGAGGATAAATGTTGCTACCTGCTTACTTAAATGCATGCACCGACTACACACGTGCTTGCACCTGCTCCTCCTCCGTGAGACTGAGCATTGGTCCTTCGAAACGGTTTCAGGCGTCGCCTTCGTCCTAGAGCCTGGAGCGTGGGTTTGAGATCGAGCGGCCCACGAGGCGTGGCTAGAAAGGGTGCCCCCAGCATTTGAGACGGCTCCGGACTGGATTGGAAGACCCTGAGGTCCGATCCCTCTCGCGGAACAACCTGCGATTGGCTCGGCTTTGGCTCCTCGATTCACTGTATGGGGCAGGCACTGGCCAGAAGGCGGCCGAGGCGGATCGAGAGGAACAAAAGCCTCGCAGTGGCAAGCGAATGAAACGCGTCGGTTTTTTGTGGTCCAGCCGACCTAGCCAGTAGCCACGGTGGTTCGGCCTCACCCGTACATACGTTAGTACTCCGTTACCTCTTTCATAGGCTCCCAAGGCCCCCCAGGCCCCGTTCCTTCCCTAACCAGAGAGTCTTCCGTCAGCGTGGCGGCCCCCTTTGCACTGCCGTATTACGAGTCCAAAAAGGCAGGTTACAAGGGCGTGCACCCCATCGCATCCGTAATCGCAAACAAGGACACCTTTCCCTTTGGTGCCGGAGACAAGAAAGAGAGAGTCAGCGAGCAACGACGTCTCTGCTCTGCAACCCGCGAAGGCCATCTTTTTCTCTCTACAGAGACGGGGTCGCCAAGCACGACGCTGGCTGGTCGAAACTCGATCATCCCTAGTGTTTCCATCCGAGCTTCTGCATCTTGAAACACCCTGCACCCACTGCAGCGCCTGGGGGCAATACGCTGCTGCTCCCACCCCCAATCTCCTTCGCCAAAACCCCTGGATCGATTCGTGTCTTCTATTTTACCGACTTCGACTTATCATCCTACCTCCGCCCGACGATAGGCCAACTGCTCCGCCTTTCATCGCGGTCATTCAACCTTCTTCGTCCGCCAGCCGCGACGACCAACTCGTGCCAGTCCCCTGCGAGTCAGATTGATTGATCGACCATCCTCCGGCACGACTCGACTCTCGTGCAGAACGTCCACCTCGCCTCCCCTCGGAGGCGTCTCCAAGCCCTCTACCCCGATCAACCCGCCAGCCCGTCTGCACCATGAAGATCACAGCAGCCGCGTCCCTGCTGGGCCTGGCGGCCTGGGCCACGGCCTCTCAGCCCGAACCGCGCAACTATGCGCGGAACGACTACTATGTGCTGCACCTCGAGTCCACCACATCCCCCGTCGACGTCGCCCGCAGCCTGGGTCTCCGGCACGAGGGCCCGCTCGGAGAGCTCAGGGACCACCACGTTTTCGTGACCAAGAAGGCAGAACACGATGTCGTCAAGCGAGGTCTGACAGATATGCGCCGGAGGAAACGGTCGCTGGACGAGCGGCACCTGCTGGACGGGGTGCTTTTCTCCGAGAAGCAAAAGCTCCGTAAGCCCTGGGAGAAGCGGGTTCCTCCGCCGGTACCACACGGCCCTCACAAGCGGGACGTCTACTCCCGCCAGGACGCTGTGGTGGATGCGATTGTGCAGAAGCAGGCCCAGGTCGCGCAGGCTCTGCAAATCACAGATCCCATCTTTAACGAGCAATGGCACCTTCTGAACATTGTCGAACCCGGCCACGATGTCAATGTCACGGACGTGTGGCTGGGCGGTATCACGGGCAAGAACGCCACCGTCGCCATCGTCGACGACGGTCTCGACATGTATAGCGACGATCTCAAGGCCAATTACTACGCCCAGGGATCTTACGACTTTAACGACAAGACCGAGGAGCCCAAGCCTCGGCTGTCGGATGATCGTCACGGAACCCGCTGTGCTGGCGAGGTTTCGGCCGTGAAGAACAACGTATGTGGTGTCGGAGTCGCCTACGACTCCAAGATTGCTGGGCTGCGCATTCTGTCCAAGCTGATCTCGGACGCCGACGAAGCGGTCGCCATGAACTACGATTTCAAACATAACCAGATCTACTCGTGCTCATGGGGCCCGCCTGACGACGGCCGCAGCATGGACGCTCCGGGCATCCTGATTCGAAGGGCGATGCTGAACGCGGTCCAGAACGGACGTGACGGACTCGGCTCCATCTACGTGTTCGCGAGTGGCAACGGAGCTGCAAACGATGACAACTGCAACTTCGATGGGTACACCAACAGCATCTACAGTATCACGGTCGGAGCGATCGATAGGAAGGGCACCCATCCCTACTATTCGGAGAAGTGCTCCGCTGGCCTGGTCGTAACCTACTCCAGCGGCAGTGGTGACGCCATCCACACTACCGACGTTGGCCAGAACGCGTGCTACAACGGGCATGGAGGAACCTCGGCCGCTGCGCCCCTGGCCGCCGGCATCTTCGCGCTCGTTCTGCAGATCCGCCCGGATATCACCTGGCGAGACATGCAGTACCTCGCCATGGACACTGCCGTCCCCATCAATCTAGACTCGGGCGAGTGGCAGAAGACAACGATTGGTAAGATGTTCAGCCACACTTACGGCTATGGCAAGGTCGACAGCTACGGCATCGTCGAGAAGGCCAAGACCTGGAAGAACGTGAAGCCGCAGGCTTGGTTCTACTCGCCATGGATCCACGTCAACCAGGCCATTCCGCAGGGCGATGCCGGCATCTCTGTCAGCTTCGACGTCACCCCGCAGATGCTAGAGGAGGCCAACCTTGAGCGTCTCGAACATGTTACGGTCACCATGAACGTCGCCCACGGCCGCCGCGGCGACCTGAGCGTCGACCTGGTCAGCCCGAACAAGGTTGTCAGCCATCTCTCCGTTGCGCGCCGCCTCGACAACGCCGCAGAGGGCTACGACGACTGGACCTTCATGAGCGTTGTTCACTGGTAAGTTGCACCCCATTCCGCCCCATGGTAGAGCACATGAACTGACTCTTGGATCAGGGGTGAGTCTGGCATTGGCACCTGGACCATCACTGTCATGGATACCAAGGTAAACGAGTTCAACGGTACTTTCACCGACTGGCACCTCAAGCTGTGGGGTGAGTCCAAGGACGCATCTAAGGCCAAGGTCCTACCCATGCCCACGGAGGAAGACGACAATGACCATGCTCTCATTCCCACCACCACGGTCCCGGCGACTACTCCGACCCCCCCGGCGCAGGTTGCTTCTACCAGCCCCAGCGCCGAGGTTACAGCTAACCCGTCTGACCACCCTGACCGCCCTGTCAACACGAAGCCCACGGATGGCGCGGGCTCGACCACCACTGGCGAAGAAACTGCCCAGAGCAGCCCAAGCACCTGGCTCCCATCCTTCCTTCCTACCTTTGGGGTGTCTGCCAGCACCCAGGCATGGATCTACGGCGCCCTCGGACTCATCATTGCCTTCTGCTGTGGCCTCGGTGTGTACTTGTGGCTCGCCCGTCGCAAGCGTCTCAGGAACAACCCGCGTGGAGACTATGAGTTTGAGCTCCTCAACGAGGAGGAGGGCGAGGGCCTGGCTAGCGGCGAGAAGCGTCTGGCCAAGGGCCGCAAGACGCGTGGCGGAGAGCTGTACGATGCCTTTGCTGGCGGTAGCGATGACGACGACTATGAGGACGGCGGCTATCACGACGGCTCTGACGAGGGCGCGCGTAGGCCGAACGAGAAGCGCCACCCCCATGACGGAGATGATGAGGAAGATCATCACGTCGTTGGAGACGATGATGACGACGATGAGGAGGATGAGGCTCGTCCGCTCCGGCACTAGAACGGTTTTCTTTATTTTCGGCATGTAAGAGTTTTTCACTTGTCCAGAGCAGCGAGATAACGGGAAGAAGAAAGCAGAGCAGAGGAGGAGGGTGGTGAAAAGTGGCGGAGTCGTTGCATAGAAAAACTGTATATACCATCATACCGCACTACGATCGGCGTACGGCGTCAACACTCTTGATGTTTATACGCTCTAAGGTATCGGCTTGTATTTAAATACTCGGTTGAATCAGAGAGTTGTTCCTGCACCTGCAGAGCCATGTTCGCCTTGCGCATGGTGTGTTTGCCTCTGCTAGACTTTGGATTTTATTTGACTGGTTCGTCTGGTCGCCTGCTCGACGGGAGCAATTATGAGCCACAAGAACGCCGCAAGAACGCCATCCCAGCCTGGAGCCACGCGGCGATGCACAGCTATTCCCGTACAATGCGTGCCCCGTTTCTTCCGTTGGAGCCGTCTCTCTCTCTCTCTCTTTCTCAAAACAGTTGGGCCTGGGCGCCCACGGCCGTGCTTTGTTTGGGCTGGTGACACAGTTCACTCCCCTGCTCGTGCTCTCGCAAGTGTTCAAGAGCGCCTCTCGGGGGCCCATTTCGCCTTTGCCATCCACCTTCTCCGCCCATGTGCCGCTTCAAGCAGGAAGCACGATGCCATCCTTCTCCATTTCCTGGACATACCTCTCCCATATATCAATTACATTCGTGTAGAAATCAACGTGGGCGTCGGCTAGTCCACCGAACTGACGCTTGAACTCGACGCGCTTGATCCACTCAAAGTTGGTCACCTCGCGCACGACCTGGTCGGCGAACTTGTCGGCCTCATGGCGCGCAGATTCAACCTCGCGCGTCAGCTCGTCGATGCGGAGTTCCAATTTGCGCTGACGATCGCGGCGGCTCTGCTCGTGGTCCACGCCACGCACGTCTTCGATCTTGGATCGGATAAAGCCGCCCGCACCGCCTAGGGCCGACCCGGATCCGTAGTTGTAGCCATTAGCCAACATGTCGCGGTCGGCCGTGCTTTTGTTCAGATACTCAGTCAGCTGCTCAAAATCGAGCTGCTTCTGCTCGCGCGCCTTGAGCAGGTTCTTGAGCGCGGCGCTGTAGGCCACCATGTCTCGCAGCGACCCCAGGTAATCCTGGTCTGTGTGATCCTTGAGGCGCTTCATGCCAGCCGCCGTATCCTCAACCGAGGCGGCGAAAGCATGCAGCGGCGCCTCGACCCCTGGCTCGAGCGTGATGAGTTTCTGGAACTGCTCGGCCAGCTCCTTGAAATCAAGCTCGATGTCCGCTTCGCGCCGGGCGACCCGGGCCACCACCTTCTCAACGTGGTTCAGGTCCTCGTCCAACTTGTCGGTCTTGTCCTTGACTTCGATGAAGCGCCGGTCGGGCTTGTGCACCTTGGTGAAGGCATTCATGAAGCTGTCGGCGAATGAATCAAACACTCCGCCGCCACCGCCGCCAGCCCCGCTCGTCCCGCCTCCAGCGACCGAGTCCATGCCGCCGGGCGATGCCATCGACGTGCGGGCGGACCGGGTTCGCATCGTCGCATTCCAGTCGGGGCTCTCGAGGAAGGTGTGCAAGATGCTGGCGCGGCGCAGGACGGGGTGAAGAGTGAGTCGCGTCAGGAAGCGCTGCAGGGAGTAGGCCCGACGGTTGGTGAAATCGGGGCCGAAGCGATCGCCGCGCACGTACTCCATCCGCTGCTTGTCCGGAAGCGGGGGTACAGCGGCGCCTTGGTACTCCTTCATCAGGGATTTGTAGAGAAAGACGAAATCGGTGAAGCGTCGCCGGACCGAGGACGATGGTTTCTGAAAGCTAGAGAAGGTGGTCTACGAGCAAGAGGGGAGGGGCTGCGTGTCAGCGCAAGTAGCAGTAGCAGTAGCAGTAGCGAGGACTCGACGAAGACGAGAGAGATGCGGGGCGGGGCGTAGGGTGCATCGTGGAACTCACATTCGTATTGATCAAGTAGGAGACGTAGGCGTCTTTGGTTCCGTCATTCTCCTTAAGGGGCTCCGACACAGTGCACTCGAGTATCTCGCCGCTCTGGCCGGGCGCGAGATCGTCATCGTGGTTGGCGTCAGTCCGCTGTGGATATTCGGGACTGGCGGGGTCGTCGGAGGCGCCATGCGACGACGCCTGGCCAGGCGCCTGCTCGCTGTGCCATGATATGTTGGAAAAGTTGTCCTGGTCGATGACGGCCATCGTGTCTGGGTGCGCCCCGAGGTCCGGATGCCAAGGCTCTCCGGGTGACGGCGGGCAGGGCAGGCGGTGCCTAGACCGGGGCCAGTTGACCGGGCAAATAGAGTGCAGTCGGGCTCTCTCGGAGGGTCGACAGCTGTAGCTCTGTCGCCAGTTGCAATTGCGATCACGTCGCTCGGAAGGCCGGACGAAGTGCGGGATGAGAGGTGGTTTGGGGGTGGAGCTCCAGGCTTGCTGGCGTAGCGGCGACGAGAGGTTGAGGTTGACGTAGGTAGGTGGGGCTTTTCACGGAGCACCCGAGGCGGCGCTCGGTCGTCGCCTCCCCCCCTTGTTACTACCTACGACACGCCACCTTGGTCTCCCCTCACAGGCCAGTTTCACTCCATCACGACCGTGGCCTGAGGCGTCATCCATGTGCCTTCCTTGCGCAAGTTTCCCTTGCAGAAGCATCTGCCTAGGCGCCACTACTCTTGGCCAGGCAGGACTGCGGCCCTTGGGCCCTCCCAAGAGTCTACCCCGGAAACGGGTCAAACCCAACCTTGCACTCTTCTATTGGCGCTGTCTCGCAGGTAAGCTCCTCAAAGAGACAGGATGCGCTATTATCTGTTCACTCGATCCTTCTCCCATGGCGGGGCTTAAAGAGGCAAGGGCAAGCGCCGGGCACCAGCAAACATGCATTTGCGCTATGTTCCGTTGCATTGCGTCGTAGTCGAGCATGTAGAAATAATCACCGTGCAAACGAAGGCTTAAAAAAAAACAGAGCAAGTAGTTGCATGCAGGTGCTAGCTAAAGGTCTCTCTACCTAGATAGCTAGACGGTGCCTCGTCCGCCCAGTCTTACAAGCGCAACGAGGCCCTGAGACCAGCCATGTGAGGCGGCTGGGCTCCCATGCCAACCTTGTCTGCCCAAAAGCCGGAGATCTTGTGGCAAGTCCTATGATGCAGAGTTGTGTAAATGATGGTCTGGCAAACAAAGACCAATCGCAGACCTTTCTCGTGCCCCCTAAAACTCCTATCCACGGAGGTTGCCATCCATATCGGAGCAACACGCTCCTTTTCTATCCCGGTAGTATTTTTTAACACAATGGATCCACGCACACCAACCGGGCGGTATCTCTCTCTAGTGTCCACATCATACTTTCATACAAAAGAAAATTGAATGTTCTCCTCGCCAGCGCAGAGTGATGCGTGGCAAAGGGGGGGCACCACCCTCCAAGGCCGTTCGTGGGCCGGAAGCAAGGCAGTAGCTTATTTCTCTCCTTTGGTCAGTTCCGCCTCTTTGGCCGGGGCGGCACGGACCGCATCGATGCGATCCTGCTCGGCCTCGACGGCCTCGCTGACCTGGGCCTTCTCAAGAACGTCCGAGCCGGCCAGCACATGATGCTCGTCCTTGTCGTCGATGTTCTCGCTATCGCTCGGGGTCGCAAAGCCCGTGTCGAGGCTCTCTTTGGTCTGCTCGAGCTCCTCCTCGATCAGCTCCTGCTGCTCCTTGAGCACCTCGAGACGCTGCTTGTTGGTCGCCACGCCCTCGGCGCTGTCGACGTCAAGCTGCACCTCGTGGTAGAGCTCCTCAGGGATAGAAGAGAGCACGGCAGACAGGGCATCGATCTGCGTCCACTCCTCGCCTTCCTCGCGGGCCTGGCTGTACATGTAGGCGTTGCTCAGCACCAGGAGCGTCGAAGGGACACCCTCGCGCAGGCGGAGATCCAGCCAAGCCTGGAGGGACTCCCGGAGCTTCGCAGGGGAAGCGTCCGAGGTCTTGATACCGCGGTAGGCACAGGCGGTCTGGACCTCGCCAACCGAGAGGCTCTCGACACCCTCGTGGAAGATGGAGCGATCGTCATCTTTGATCTGCTTCATCCGACGGCGGATGAGGAAGCGAAGCCACGAGTCATGGCCGACATGGGTCAGGTTCATGTAACGGCACATCGAGACCAACTGGGGCCGGGAGAGATTGTCGAGGGTCATGTCGTCCTTGAAGATCTTGCAAACCTTGATGACGTCCTGCGCCGTGGGCTTCTCTCCGCCGGAGCGAATCTTCTTAAAAAACTGCACGATCTCCTCCCGCTGCACCGTAGCCTGCGTCAAAGGCAGGCCAGTCTCATTGAGGGTTGAGCGAAGCAGCTTGCTGACGTCCTTCCGGGTGGTGCGGAGACGAGCAGCCTTGTCCGCCTTGGACTTGACCGTCTCGTAGGTGCTGGGGAGCATGTTGGGGAACAGCTTGAGCGCCACGGGCAGAAGAAGTTCGGCAAAGGGCACAATGACAAAGACGGAAAAGGGGACCAGGCGGCCGAGATCCTGAACAGTCCTCTTGAGCTGCTTGTCCTCGCGGCGCGTGAGCTCGTATCCGGCCGCCATCTTGAGCGCCAAGCGGGTGCTGATCTTAACCTCGGTCGCCAGGAGCTTAGTTCCGTCCCAGTAGTGCATGACCTCGTGTTTAATCCGTTGCATGATGGTCATCTTCTTCTTCTCTTCCTTCTTGGGGTCTTCCTTCTTTTCGACAGCAGCCTGCTTTGTCTCCGTGACAGACGTTACCGACGCCCCCGCGACTAACTCCGTCTCATTCTTTGGAGATTGCTTTGCCTCTACTTCGGTTGACTTGGGCTTCACAGCAGCCACCTTGGTCGTCTCGGAGCTTGCTTTGGGGATGGGCTTCTTAGCCTCTTCCGCATTGAAGCCAGGAGGGGGGCCGGAATGCGGGCCGGCGCCGTGACCACTAGTCTCGGGGGTGGAGAAGTTGCGAATCGGGATGAGAAGGGCCACAGCAGGGCTACGGAGACCCGAGTTCCGTGCATTGCGAGCGAGGTGGTTCGTGGCAGCTTGGAGGGCGGATCTCGGAATGGCGCGGCCTGGGAGGCAGGTCAGCTTGGCAAGCTCCAATATCGAGTTCAGGGTTGCACGGAGGGCAAAAGGGAAAACAGGAGGTGTAGCTTACCTGCGCCAGCGAAAGGATTGATGACGGTCGCCCTACGGGCGATGGTAGAGGCGCTCATGACGATGGCTGGGATGTGCGCGTAGCTCCACGATGTTAGGTGGCGAGGTCAAGGATGCGAAGCGAGGCGAGGGGATCAAGGTCGCATCCGAGCAGGACTCTGCACTAGGATAGCTATCGAAAAGGCGGTGGTGTGCTGAAGGATGGGAGCTGAAGCTGTGGTAGGTGCCCAAAGGAGCGTCGAGCTCGATCTTTGGAGGTTGCGACGAGGGGCACCAAGGCTAGGAGTGGCGACGGAATCACCGGGGAAATGGAGGCCCAGGGCCTTCCAAGTAGTGTAGAGAGGGAAGCTTCTCTGTCCGTGCCGCTCTCCTCTCAGAAAGAATTACGACAAGGAACCAAAGGGTCAAGATTGAAAGGGTGGTTTAAGCACGGAGTTGGGAGGACCGTATGAAGTAAGAGTTAAAGAGTTACAACGACAGCAGAGCAGAGGTTAGGGGGCAACGGGAGGGAAGGATCGGAAGGGCAACCTGGATGAAAGAGGCATAGTGGATCAGCCACGTGGGAGGCTTGATTCGTGGCGCAACAGGGCCTCGACGCAGTCTTCGCTCAGCGGGATTGGACGAGAGCCCGCAGCATAATACGTTAGCCGATCTGCAGGTGCATCTGGCCCGCAGCCAGCTTCCACGCATCACTCAGCAGACCCGGAATAAACTCGCGTCTCGGCGGTGTCGGCGTTAGCGGGCCGGGCGAGTCCTGTCGAGCGACGCCCGCCGGTCCCACCGGTAGAGCTTACGAACGCCTCCCCCAGTCTCGGCCTCAGACTTTGGGGAAGTTGCGCGCCTCGTAGGCCGAAAGAAGGAGGACCGCGCCTTCCAGAGCTCGGCCTCTTCTGTCCTTGCTCGGGTGCCTAGGCCTGCAAAGGGCTTTGGGGAAAGCACCAAGGTAGGCGGCTCCTCCAGGGTGCTTGTCAGGAGGATCCGCCAGGTTTGACAGTGCCGAAGTTTAAGGTTTTAGACCCCCTATATTCAGGGCCCGGCCAAAAGGGAGGCTTCGAATCCCGCCTCGGGGTAACACCCTTGGCTTGGCATTCGTAGCGAATTCCTCGTGCGAAGACCTGTCCATGGCTGCTGCACCAAGCTTCAGGCCCTTCCGCCACATGACAGCGTGACCAGACCAGGAACATCCCACCACTACTACTTCGCAGGCGCGCTCGCGCCTTACCTCCGCCTTCTTTTTCTCTTTACACTTGTTTGTTGTTGCCAGAAAACAAACGGTACAACCGAGCAATCTAGTCGCATATTTACGCCGGCCTTAATATGGTTATCCACCTGTACAGTAGATCAAAATCAAAACAACGAATCAAAACAACAACAACCCATCCAGCTGTTTCCTTCTTCCCCTCTCCTCCTAATCCGTTCTCCTCTGTCCCTCCTTCTCCAGGTTCATGGCGGAACAGTCCATCAGATTGGGTTTACAGCATCAGCAGCAGCTTCTCAACACTGCAATGCTATCTCGGCCGTAAATAAGACAAAAGACCGATTCCACTGCCCAGGCCTGCCGGTGAGAAACCATCGGTCAGACTGTTCTTGTAAACTGGTGCCTTTAAATATGTATCCTAGAAAGGTGCACTAAAGTTATATACAGGTGCGGCCCATGGGACATCCGCTCTAATCAGATCTGCTTGGGAGCCCACCCTGCAGGGTGACCTTTCTCCCTCCAGAATGCTGCCCCGAACCCTATAACGCTGGGCCAGAAACCCTCCCCTAATCGCTCTATCTAATCACGACGCACTATTTCGGAGGCTGCGTCAGAATATATCTGCTGTGTTTGCCCCCGGGGCCATGCTTGCCCCCGGGAGGCTGCTTTGAGCTTGGCCTCTCCCATCAACCATCCCTAACCATGGCCTCAGAAGTCTCGTGACCACATGACCTCTCCGTTCAGCGAGGTCATCGGTAGGGCTCCGTCGGGGAAGATATTCCTCTTGGTCAGCTTGCAGACCCTGTTCGCATCCTTGGCGAGGTCCAGCTTGTCGCCGATGTTCTTGCCTAGCTTGGCAATATCATCCTTGTTCATCCCCCGGGAGATCTTGGCTGCCTTGGCTATCTGCACGGCGTCGAAGATGGCCAGCGGGGCAAGAACCAAGCTCATGATAGCCAACGGATCGTTACCCTTGGTGTCAACGACTCCATAGATGTCCGTCGCCAGCTCGCCCAGGGCGCCCAGGATAGAGATTACACGACCGATGGTAGCCAGCGAGGCGATAGCGCCGGCAACCTCGCCGACAACGGGCACAAAGAAGAGGATACCCGTGATAAATGCCAAGATGATGTTCTTCCGCTTCTCTTCGTCCCACTCCTGGACCGTATCCGAGATGTCCTTGATCTGGTTGACAGCCTCTTCGATCATGTAGACGGGCAAGACAAGAGCCTCGGCGAGGTCGCTGGCGTCGCCATCGTATGTTCCTGCCCTTAGTTGGCTGACGGCGGTAGGGAGGTCCCTAACGATATCCTTCAGGTTCCCGTACGCATCCTGGACAATGTCCTTGGGATTGAGCACATCTTTGGGCTCGAATCCGTGCGGGTAGGGGATACCGTAGTCCCAGCCGCGATACTGACATTGGTCAGGCTCCGAGGGTTGGCAAAAGACGAAGAACTGGTTATTCTGCAGTGCAATGTCTTCTTGCTTGATGCCAACATCCTCGTACAGCTTCGCATAGAACTCTTCTTCCTTGTCTTTACGCTGATGCCAATAGATGCTCTGACCATAGCCACCAGTAGGCGGCGGACCAGCGCGCTTAGAATAGTCCGGGGGGCAAGGGCCCGTAATATTCATCCAGCCAGTGCCTTGCTCGTTGCAATTCACATCGGGCTCCTCGCAGATGGTGGACCAGCCATTGCAGAACTTGTTGTCGCAGAACTGGCACTGCCCATTCTCTACACCGCTGTAATAATAATGGCACCAGTCGCAGCAGACAGCAGCTTCTACTACGTCGCAGGTGAAGTAATCGTTGCCGTGGGCGTACATCCAGTCGCGCACCGCCTTCGGGCCGCCCTTGACGACAGCGTCGGCATAAGTAGCGAATCTTCCGTCGTAGCCGGACGCCATCAGATTATCGTAGATTGCCATGGAGTTCTTGAGGGTGTCGGCAAGTACAGCAACGATATACACTGGAATACAATTTATGGGGATTTTCGCGTCGTCGTGGATGGCCTGGATACTGCTGTAGGAGCCTGTACATGCGGGCAGAGGCGGCGGCAGCCGGTCGTCATCATCCGGCCAATCCGAATTACCAGATTCGGTATCCTTATAATCGTCCATCGTGAAACTCTGAAGATCGACAGCTAAGCGACAGAGTCAGCAAGGGAGACTAGCTTACAAGTGGAGTGTAGAAAACGAGAAACACTCCAGAAATGTGACCTACCCCAATCGATGGTGCCGGCAAAGTTGTAGCGCGACCACAAGCGACGGCGAGTGTCTTTAGTCGTTGGGCTCATGTAGGCAACCCATTCCGTGTCTAGTTTTGAGGTGCTATTAGCGAACGCCCACCACGTGAAGCCCGAGATACCCACCCTCATAGACCAACATGTCCGAGTTAGACGCTCCATCATGCCACGACTTGACATTCGCCACCGCCGGATCCGCATCCGGATCGTCAGGGTCGGTATTGGAGCCGCTAATTAATTCGAAAATCTCAGCGTTCGAGATGTACCCGGCAGTGTCGGTACACCGTCCCTTCTTGGCTTGCGAGTTGAGGCGGTCACCGAGGAACGTGCATTCCGGGCCGGTGCAACCAGCCTGTGCCATCTTGAAGCTTCGGCCGTAACTGGACTCGCCGACGAAGATTTTATTCGTATGCACGCCGGCCTTTGTGACTATAACAGAAGATGTCAGCGGGCTAAAATGGGGCCGGGAATCTCGTCGACATGAGCAACATACCCATTGCTAAAGCAGTCATGGTCTCCGTCAAGTTGACTAGAGGCGCAAGGGTCAGCA
The DNA here is from genome assembly GCA_021432635.1 of Thozetella sp. PMI_491. Classification (NCBI taxonomy): domain Eukaryota; kingdom Fungi; phylum Ascomycota; class Sordariomycetes; order Chaetosphaeriales; family Chaetosphaeriaceae; genus Thozetella; species Thozetella sp. PMI_491. The sequence goes on from MU270018.1 coordinate 525,634, forward strand.
AGCGGCATTCCACTGTAGACATGATGAATTCAATCCATACTGTGGCTTCGGAGGCAGTTTCCAGCCTTGCATCCTGCGAAGTGTCAGTATACAGGATGTTGCTGCTGATGGATAACAACTTGGGTGCATACCATCAATTGAGTACTCGTTCCCGGCATCCCATTGCCCTACAGCAAGGTCAGTGACATGAGCTAGACGACCACTTGAAGCTTACAGCCGCTTACCATGCAGATCGTAAGTCATGTAGACAATATAATCAAGATATTCGGCCATCTGGGAAATAGGGAAGTTCCTGAGGTACCAGTAACTCGCCGGTGCGGCGATAGATATGGTCTTCCCGGTCGGTTTAAGAAGGGCTCTCAAGGTGATGAGGAACTTCAAGTAGTTTGGTCCATCAGTTTCAAATCCACCAGGAGTTCCATCAATATCTGTAGCCTAGGAAGTACAGTTTTGATTAGCCATGGTTTCGTATCCGAGGGAGGGAAGGCAGGAGGTGGTGAACTTACTCCCGGATACTCCCAGTCAAAGTCGACGCCATCAAGCCCCTCTTGGTTGAGGAAATTGAGGATATTGACGGCGAATGTCACACGGTTGGCTGGGCTCATCGCCTGCCGGAGGATGTCGTACGTCCCAGGCTCGGTAGAGTATCCCCACCCTCCAAAGGAGATGACTCTCTTAGCTGAGAGCTTCTTGAACGCCTGCCATTGGTTAAATGGGTCGCTAACCACAGGCAGCCAGCCATCCGGGTTGACTATGGCAAAGGCCCAATGCATGATGGTATACGAGCCGTCCGTGTTCGCATTCTCGGCGAACTGGTTCAAGCAAGGCCGGTTGAAGTTCCAGGTCTCATAGTACCCAACGCGCCCATAAGATGCTGGAGCATCACCCGTGTTCGTGATATCCATGCCACAGCTAGCAACACAGCCGTTCTGAAGCGACGAGGTGCCAGGGTTGCCTGACTCGCTCCTCTTGTCTATACAAAAGTCACCACTGATACCACACTGGCCCCAAACATTGCAGCAGGCGTTCTTTTGCGGACCCAGCAAATTAGCATATTTCATCGAGGTGCGTGGTGGCCCGGCGTCAACTTACCAGAGGGCAGGGATTCAGATCTTTCAACTGCTGCCCGTTGGAGGGCGCGGCCGAATCGGGCATCGTCGGCCCACATACGGCATTGGCCATCGGGAAGGGCATCGGGGGCTTGCCCTTGGACAGGCAGATATTCGTGTCGGGGAATAGCTTGTTGCAGCCATACCACCCCCAGGTGCCCGAGGTGCCATTGTTGAAAGTCTCAATCTCCGTCAAGTTCAGACCGTGGGCCAGCCCAATCGTATAGCAGTTTTCATCTTTAAAAACCTGGTAGGTAAAGCAGGTGCCGTCTGCGAGAGGCTTAGGCTTCTCCACCGCGCGCGCATGCAGCGAGTGAGCAGCGGAATGGCTGGCCCGGCGGGTCAGGTTGAAGGCGGTCCCGTTGGAGGCAGAGCCACCGACCCGGCCAGTCTGATCCTCAAAAACTGACACGTTCTTGAGCTCGGTCGTCGACTCAAAGCCGGTCACGCACTTCGCCTCCTTCCAGCCTTTCACGATGTCTTGGACGGCCGTGATATTGTTTACTGTGCTTACAACCACGCCGAACACGTGCTGGCTGTCGCGTCCATCACCACAGAGCTGCGCCGCCGTAGTGACCGGAACATCTGTGCTGGATTTGAGCTGGTCAACTACCCGGTTCACGGCGGACGAGATGGTGCCTTTGCCGAACCCAGCTCCGGCATAGATGGCCGCGATGGTGCCCTGATGGTATCCCAGCATGAAGGTATCATCGCAGGCAGCCGGCCCCGTCATATAGGTCTGCAGCTCATTTAGGACCGTGACTGCCGAATCAATCGCTTTTCCTTCTGACGTTACGCCGTCGCTAGTGAACTCGAGCGTGACGCTTGACTCGGCCACAACTTTGGTAGCGTCGCAGGCCGAGCTTTCAGCGGTGGCGTCGGTGCTACTGGAGGAGGCATCAACGGTCGAGTTTGCGTTGTCAGCCGCGCAGACACGAATCTTGGTTGGCGTGTTAGGATCGGCCACGGGGTTGTACAAGGCAAAATCAAACAGCATTGACTGATTGCATCGATCGAGGCGATCATAGGAATTATAGACGATCCACCTGGACGGCGAGGTATCCGAGCAGGCAAGAGGGCAGCGATGGAGTTCCGTGTAGTAGTGCTTGGGGTTGTCAACGCCCTTGAGGTCGGCTAGCGTGAGCTCTCCATCGCGCTCGATGATGGAGGCCAAGGCAGTCGACGCGCACAAAGCGAGTGTAGCAGCCGTGCGCAGGCCGTCAAGCCTGGGCGGGCGCATGGCGAAGGGCAAGGAGGGATGTCGAATGGAGAACTAAGGAAAAGGAAAGAGTAGAGGGGTGCCACAGGTTGGGCTACTCCGGCAAGGGGGAGGGGATAGAACAGGCAGTTGAAGGGAGATGTAGAAGTCGTTGGTATCAGGAGCCGGTCTCAAATATAAGCATTCCTGCTCCATTGGTCCCTCTCTCCATGGTAGCTTTGGAGGGGGCCCGGACTTTGGGAAGGCATCGAATGTCATTGAATGTCATTATCATTAACGCGTGTCAAGCGTAAAGCTCCAGGGCGTACGCTCACAGGCAAGGCTTGTAACGTGAACTGCGCTTGAGAGCTAGGAAGCTTCCACTGCTAGGGTAAGGTTGATGCCAGGGTGGCACGGCCCGGTTACTTTTTGCCCAGAATGGCATAATCCCGATTTTAGTCCCACTCGGCTGAGACCATATTAGTATACTCGGTATATAAGCAAAGCCCTTTAATAAAGATTCAACTAACTGCTAGTAGTATTCCGTCGACACTGCCCCCGCCCCCCTTGTGCTACACTCCGCGAGGGGTTCCTAGCAACCAGGCAAGCACATCAACGACACTGGGAAGTCGCTCTGTCTACCCATCTTGCACCGTCAAACCCGCACAATGTCTCGGTATTGCCGTTATGTTCTTGCCCCCCTCCCTTCTCCTCATCCCCTTGTTTCCTCGATGGCACACCTAGGACGCTAGAGCTTCCTTAGTTTCCCCCTTTTTTGTTGTTCCATCTCGCATTATCAAGCTCCTCTGCCTCTCGATGGTCCAGTGAAGATCTCCCGTCGGCTTTAAGCTATATCTATCTAGCTCTCGATCCTTTCTGGTTGCATAGTACGTCTTGGTATTGGATTCAGCTGCCCGGCACTTCAGTATGCTTGTGTTTGAGGTAACCGTCTTGGCATAGGATTCAAATGGTCGATACTACAGTATGTCTGTGCTAAGGTTACCATCTTGGCATAGGATTCAGCTGATAAATCAGGGACAGAACATGGTCTGAGAGCGGCTGATTGGTCAATCCTCCGAGGCTGTACACAATATTAATTGACTATAGTGAATATCTCTATCTTTTATATGTAGCCTACTTTGCTGTCTTGGCTTTTTTGTCCGTGGCTGTGTAAAACTTGGCAGCCATCTTCACCATTGAAGCTACGGTACGTAGTACTCTCTATGTACCAGGCTCGGACAAATTAGGTAACAACACAAAGCTTCGGCGTCTAAGTACGTGGTACCAAAGCAGTGCCCTCGACGGCCAGACTTCTGCGTCCAAATTTAATTAATGCACTCCTCAAGTGACAGCATAAGTCCCCCGAGGCAGCAAAGCTTAGGCCTTTCATCAAGGGATGATTCGTGATAACGATGTTACCCTTCACACTCTTTTGATGAGCATTCCTACCGTAGATACAATACCGCCGAATGATGATCCGCCATGAAAATTGCAGGACCCAGCACACTGGGGCTTCGATCAGCTGGTATCTCTGACTCCAGTTAGCAACTCGAGGACTTCTTGTAATTTAGGAGTCGACTAGTAGACGAACCCCTGGCATGGCTCGTTGCAATTTGCCGAGGGACTCCCCGTGTAAGCGACGCGCTTGACCGTGCCACGGCTTGGGACGGATGCCTGTGCCTGCGATGAGTGCAAGCCAGATAGCTGCTCCTTGTACGATCCGAGAATAGACATCGCCGGCCTTGCCCGAAACTGCCATATACTCCATTAGAGAACCCTTCAGAGCCGTCGTGGTTTTCTCGTCCGCTGGTGCTTGCACACCCTCCTTCTCTCTCTTTTTTTTTGGTTCTTCCCTTCCCCCGAGAGCGATCGAGAGGGGTTGGCTGCCGAAACTCCCTCTCCTCGAACTCTTCTTCAACCTGCATCCTCGGCCGCACAGCAGGTTCGCCATGAAGACCTCCAATGTCGTCGTGACCACGCTGCAAGCATGCATGCTCTTTGCTACTACCGGATCTGCTTACTGGGTCCGCGGCGCCGCAGAGATGGCGATGTACTTTCTCGCCTACACGTTGGAGGACATTCACTTTGACCAAAATGCATATGACGGCTGGAAGATCGCGCCAGACTGCAAAGGCGACCGCAAGGGCTTGTGGGGGCAGAAGGGTCGCTGCAACTTGGCACAGTTCATGGATCACATTTGGGCCCAGACTAAGACCGACATCAAAGACGCCGAAGGCAATGTGATCGAGACCAAGTATGACAGCAAGCCAGACGCTAGTAAGATCAAATGGACCGCTACCATGAAAGGCGTTACCGACCCAGAGACAATTATCTCGCTCATCATGGGGGCCAAGTACCAGGACGGCTCCATGGTCTGCCGCAAAGACACGATACCTAAGGCCTATGGATACACCGGAAACGTGGATGCGACCAAGTTCTTCGCAGCGGACGGTGCCGATTACTTCGGAAACCTACAGAAGTTTGGCCCCCGTGTCGTCCAGTTAAAGGCGGATCTCGAGGGAGCCAAATCAAAAGGAGAAATTCTGACCGGCGACCCGAGCTCCTCTAAATACAAGTCACAACTCAAGACATACGAGAAGTTCAACACCCTCTACGACCTGACCAGAACTGCAGCATCTATCATTGTCGACTTGCGCAAGCAGGACTCGTGGCGCCACATCGTAGACCTAACCAATTGGAAGGAGAAGCTCGGCATCGAGAAGCCCGGAACCAAACCTATCACGCCCTCGAACTCGATGGTCGGGAAATACGAGGAGATCGACAGGGATTTGACCATCGACAAGATGGTTGAGAACGGTCAGAGTAAAGCTGACGCCACGACGAAGTACGACAAATGGTGGAACGAACTCCAGGAGAGTATAAGCTACAAGGGGCATCAAGCGGCCATCTTCGGGGCTGAACAAACATTGAAAGCCCTAGAGGTAGGACCAACAGGAGCGTGCGGTTAGAGGGTTGCGAAGATGGGCAATACGGCCCGGCGCTACGGCGGCGGATGGCAAAGGTGACTGGTCCGTGGACCTGCACCTATACAGGTCGAGAGTCGGGCCGTTCTACGGTATGCCGCATCGGGCAAGTCTGCTTGCCTAATTATGATTGTACATACATTTTGTGATTTCTCGACACTCGTTTCAATCAATATTTTTTTCCCCGTTATTTCACGTGGATAGACACTGCTGGGGGGAGCGGAAGATGTCAGGGCGTGCGAATCCTCGTGTGGTTCGGCAGTGCCTGACCATCGAATGCTCTACTCTGTAGAAAGCCTGTGCCCAAGTGAATACCAACGTTAAATTAAGCATTGGTTTCAGCGAATTGTGGGCACAGGCCCACCGAAAAGCACGCGACCATCGTCCTCAGCGAGCGGAGACTGCTTAAGCAGAGAGACCAGGGAGGTCTGCGCACAGAGCTGTTCACAGCCCAGGCCCGGTACTGCCATTTCTTTGCATCCTTCTGCAGACACACTCGTCACTCCCCAAGGAGGGGCCCCACGTACCTAACCCAAAAGACGCTATTTCCGCATAGGGCCACCATCAGGTACAACGGCGAAGCCCGGCTGGTGCTAGCACTCAATACAAGACCAGGACCATGCCCGTACTATGAGCAGACCGCATGTTCCTACGATCTTCAGCCAAATTTGGCGCTCTATGCATCCTACCCCCCCCTACCCACCCCAATACCATCACGTCCAGACGCTAAACCACTGTTACCGCGCTCAGGGCGGCTATGTGTCCTGCCTTGCCAGCTTCCACTCGATCTAAGGAGCTAGTTACCAAGGTCCTTTAGCTTCGGCCCGACAGACCGTACAAACGGCAAGCCATCACATGTTCGAAGGATGCCATCAGGGAAGAGATGAATGGGCGCCGGCTGCTTCATCCACAGAAGTCCGCAACATGCCCCCTTCCGCACTGGTCGTTTTCGCTCCCGCGTGGCTATTTACCTCTTTGATGCTTTACCCCCTGCGAGGCCTAACGGCTGCGTCCCTGGTAGGTACTCCGCAGTGGCGATGAAATGTTCATGTGGGGGAAGTGGAGAAGCGCCCTGGCAAAGTACAGTCAGATCCAGGTACTGTACCTTACCTTATCTTCCTTAAGGTGGTACCAAATAACGGTTCCTACCTTGGCAATTTAGGTAGTTGGCCACAAGGACTTCAGGGGCCCAAATCCGCCAAGAGGCTTTAGACCTTTGGCACCCTACTTAGGCAGCAAAGCTACAAGAGGGCGAGACACCCTGTCACACGCTACCCTACCTCCCCGCGCTCCCCAACAGGTCTGGGTTGGAACTCATAGCTCTTCTGAAACCTCTGCTGGGCCCGTCTCGCGAAGTGCGGTTCCTTATGTGCTGCTGCATGAAGCCGTCACCGCCTCCTGATTGGCTTAGAAGACAGCACCCGAACCAACATGGAAGGAGCCGGTGGGGCACCTAGTTCTCTACCAATCCGTCCAACCCAGTCCTCACCCCTTCCAATGTCGCCCTCCCCGCCTCCAGCATCTATCGAGTCGCTCCCGGCCGAGATAGCGGGTCAGATCCTGGATGGTCTGTCTCTTAGCGAGCTCGCCCGCCTCAGCGTTGGCAGCAAATTGCTTCGCAGGCGCCTGGAACCGGTCCTATTCGAGTCCGAGACTACCCGCAACCGAGCCATGAAGTGGGCTTGTGAGCATGGCGTTACCAGTGTGATTGACCTTGCCATTTCATACGGATCTTCCGTAAGCGTGGTTTCCTTTACCTCAACCCCCCGCCGTAGGGAGTCCTTCCCGGAGCCGAGACCGGCTCACGATACCGGTCCGACGAAAACTCTCACGCTGTACTTGGCCGCCAAGTACGGTCAAGTACATGCGTTCCAGCACCTGCTCAATCTCGGAGCCCAAATTGGAGACCCGGGCGTCGACTCGCACACGGTGCAAGCCCTCGTAAAGCGCATATGCTCCCCGACAGGCACCGATCTTCTGGCGTCCTTTTTGAAGGCAGGTCTTGCCTCTCAGCTCACCCAGGAGAGGCGTGACGATGCGCTACTATCCGTTCTTACTTCTACCAATATCACCGCCCAGGACCAAGATTCGACCAATATACTTCTCAACAGCGGCGCAAATCCCAGCTGTGTGCGTAGCAGCGCCTACAAGGAAGAGTCTATTTCACCACTGTCATTAACCCTCGTCTCTGACCGCTCTGAGCTATTCGATCTCCTCCTTGAACACGGCGCAAGCATCGACAGTTTACCTATCCTCCATCCAGTCCCTGCAATACCTTGTCACATCCCAATATGTGCTGCAGCACACGCGATACCCCAGAGGGGAATAATACTGGTGCAGAGGTGCTTAGATCATGGTGCACAACTCAACATTCAAACACTTATTCTCCGCAATAAGAGACGTAGAGAGCTGTCTTTTACTAACCCGTTTTTCATCTACCTGGGACGGATCTCCTCGTGGGAAGGAGAAAATGGCAGTACCGCACTACAAAATATCGAATACCTGCTTGGCAACGGAGCGACACTGGAGATGGATGGGATAGCATGCCCCGACGACCCGGCACTGTTCTCGGGGAGATACCGGTTCCAACCTCCTCCCACTGCTATCGAGCTATTGGTTGATAAATGGACTGCTGTCCAACTCTCCCAACCTCATTTCCTCTCCGCCCTCAAGCTGCTAGTCAGGTATGGTGCCCTTCGAAGGCATGCCGGCACTTTCCTCGCACGATACGACTATGACCCATCAGGGAATAGCCTAGATCCCGCCGCACAGTCTGCATGGGAAGAGCTTCTAGACGCCATGCTTGCTGATCCGAGCCAGCACGAAGATATCCATACGCTCCTCTATACTTATATCACTGCCAAGGGGACCCGCCCCAAGTTGGATGTCTATTCTTCAGCCAAGCCTACCGTAACAGATCTTACCCTTGCTACTGTTACCCGTCTCCTAGGCGCCGGCGCCGACATCAACACTAGACCGACGTCAGGGGATCCGACCGCATTGCACGTTTTATGCTGGCGATACAGCAAGGCCGAGTACCTCCATGACAGCGGGGCGGAGCCTTCCAATCTGAACTTCACGGAGAGGCTGAACTCCAACAGGGCCCGATTCCTCCGGTTTCTGGTTGAGCAGTGCGGCGCGGATCCGATGGCGGAGTGGCAAGGCAGAAGACCAGCCGAGACGCTGAGGCTTGGAAGAGTGAAACTTGGTGACACTGAGAAGACGAGAGTGGACGAGCTGATCAGGTTCCTGGAGGACCGGACGACGGACACGACGATGTAGCCGTGGCCCCGAACGCAAGTGTCTGCTAAAGCCTACCTAACGTTATGAGATGTAAGATAATTGAACTAGATGGAGGCTCAAATCCGCTCGTCTACCATGTGTCGAGAACTTGTGCACCATTCCAATAATATCTTCCAGCAAGTGAGATCACAGATGGGTGTCAACCATGATTGAGCCGGCGTCGGTCTAGGAAAGAAGCATATAAATTTGGCAACTGAGGGCCCGCAAGATTCGGGTTTCCCGGAAACAGGTAAATGTGGACGTCGTCGCTGCTATAGCCACTGCCCCTAGTGTGTCTCCCGTTTGTCCGGACCGGTTGCCACTTCCTCCTGGGAGGGAGATATTACTCGGGCCGCGCCCGCCCGCTGCTGGCGGAGGCCGCACGCCGCCCCCGTCGGGGAGGCGCTGGAGCCGATCCTGCCGGAGTCCGTACAGCACGCTGTTGAGCACCACCTCGGTGGCACTCGCCCCTCCAGGCGATATAATCTAGCATGTTATTCGATGAGATGCCGCATGGGCGTACTACAGACAGGCGGGTTTTGCGCCCAAGCATCGAAGAGCCCATTTCTACTGTGTGGGTTTGGCCATTTTGATGAAAAATCGCCGTCGCATTTTGGCGTGGCCTTAGCGGCAAATGTGGAGTCAGTGAGAGCTATAGAAAAGCACGCCAACGCAACCGTGCGGCCCCGTTCCCCAACATTCTGAACGGTGCCGGCAAACACCGTCGACCCATTCCGCTTGCTCACTCCCTGAGTCTCTCCTCATTTCTCCCTGATGCGCGTCTGCTTTCGCACTCATTAATAATTGCCTTGCTAGTACTCACAGCGCCATGCTCATACCATGATTCCCCCCCATCCAACTCCTTGGTCCGCCTTCATCATGTTGATTTCCTGAGACAACACCGTCCGATAGCAGTTGATTTCCTCCCCTTCGAAATTTTGATAATACCAGGTCCTACCCTACCTGACTTGCTGTTACCAACGAAACAACCACCACCACCACCACCACCACGCCTGGAAGCCCGCACGTCCGCACGCCCGCACGTCCCCCGCCTGTCCCCCGCACTCGGCATTCCGGGCTTTTGGGGCGCATTTACTCCGTACAACACGGGATCGCCCACTTGTGCCCTGGGGGATCTGTACTTTATAGAGCTCGTGCCTCGGCGCCGTCCTCTCCCCTCCTCTAGTCCCTCCTTCCAGCCGGCCACCCTACCCGAATACCTAGCCGTCCCCTCCTTTCCTTGTCTCACCCAACGTCGCACCGCAGACCTCCCAAGAGATGCGCCTACAGCGAGCGGCTAGAGTCATTTTGATCGGTGCGCCAGGCGTGGGCAAGGGCACGCAGTCCGAACGATTGCTTCAACGGTTTCCGCAGCTTTCTTCCATCAGTTCCGGCGACCTTCTCCGGCACAATGTCAAGCAGAGAACCCCTCTCGGTGAGCAATTCCCTCCTCCTTCTCCCCGCCCCCTTCTCTCACTGGCCACGCGCGTCCTTTTCTGGACCATCCTTGCTAACCCTCTCCCTCCCAAAAGGCATCAAAGTCGAGAGCACTCTCAAGACAGGCGGTCTGGTACCCGACGACCTGATCCTGCGCCTGATTACCAACGAGCTCAACCACCGCGGGTGGCTCTTCGCGAACGCAACCGGACGGCCGAATACCATGACACTCTCCTCTTCTGCAATCGGCGCGGATGAGGCCTCTTCCTACGAACGCGACGCCGACGTAGCCAGCTTCATTTCGTCGCCGACAATGGGGCACAACTTTGTCAGCTCGCCCTCGGAGGACCCCTCGGCATCGTTCCTTCTGGATGGCTTCCCGCGCACGGCGGCGCAGGCCGACCGGCTCGACGAGATTGTGCCCATCAACCTGGCCGTTGGCATCCACACACCCCTCGATGTCATCATGGAGCGCATTTCGGGCCGTTGGGTACACGAGCCATCCGGCCGGGTCTACAACACGACCTTCAACGCGCCCAAAGTCCCCGGCTTAGATGACATCACGGGCGAGAAGCTGGTGCGCCGTGCCGACGATAGTGAGGAGGTGTATCGCCAGCGGTTCAAGAAGTTCCAGGAGACGAGCGAGCCCTTAATGGAGCACTACGCGCGCAAAGGCGTCTTGATAGAGGTCGAAGGAATGAGCAGCGACGAAATCAGCCCTAAGCTGTACCAGGAGTTTGAGGAGCGCTTCTGCTAATCGGCGGCGTATGCAATGCATCCTAGACTACAGATACCTCTCTGTTGTACTTTTTTGGCGGATCTTTTTGGGAGGTGTCCTCGAGGGTGGGCAGCCATGCCCCAAGGTTACGGACTGGAGTCAAAACGGGAGACTCGGCGTTGGAAACAGCGATGGGATGGGTGTGACTGGACTGGCGTATCGGGATTGTCGGCATACCTGCTTGACACGGAAGTGATACTGATATCATTAAAGAGCGAGAGGAGCCCGGAGGACTTTTGCTCGCCTGTATTTTTTTCTAGCCTGTCTCAACGACGCTATATATTCCATTGTGTGCCCTTAGGCCACTTACCGCCACAAAGCATTCTACTTGGCCATGCACTATTTGTTGACCACAGCTCAACAGAGGTTGGTTTTATACTTCACGAGATGCTGCCGGGGCTGAGGCGAGATTCCGGCAAGTGAAGGGAGGGGAAATCGAAACTATTGCTCTGCCAAAAAATGGTATGCTGCCTAGCCTGAATGTGGTCTATATACTCATGCCACGACTATCATTGTATCACAAATGCGTACTCCTCCGATGCCTTCAACCACTCTGGTTTGATATCTCCCATAACGCTCGAAGAACGGCAAGGCCACCACCCTGAGTCTCTACGGTCCTGCCTCGGCCGCGGTTATTCGGGTCTGAATCCTGAGGCGCTGCCCTCCTCTCCACGCTGGCGGGCGCCGCCAAACCCGCGAGCTTGCCTCTTGTAGCCTCGCCAATCGGCTGTTGATTGAGAGCGTCTCCCGGCCGAGCAATGTCTTCGCGGAACGGCGTCTGCGCGTTAGGCACCCAGACAGGATCGTTCGGGACGCCATAGGTCCGGTAGTCCACGGCGTGGTCTTCGTGGGGGATCGTGTCGGGCTCGATGACCATCTTGTCGAGCGTGATCTTCAGCAGGCCGACGGTCCACCACATGCCGAACTTTCCCTTCGCGTCCCGGGTCGCCAGTGCGGCCGCCGCGTTGTGGCCGAGCCACTTGAGGTACCTCTGGCAAGCAGCCAGATGGGCCACCTGCATGCTCTTCAGCTCCGAGGCTTGGAGAGTAGCTGTTGAGAGCTCGGACAACTCCAGAGGCGAGCAGAAGGTCACGAAGTGGTGGAAGAAGATGCCTTTGAACGTCTGGCTGTCCTGGGAGCAGTCCCCGCGAGCATCGCATACTTCTTCCAGGATACCAGCGCGGCCGAGGCCATACCAAGGGGGGAGTTGGCCCGGTTGAAGGCCCGTGAGGTCATCCACCGGGGAGTCTCTTCTCAGATCATAACCCGTCGCGTTGATCACACTCTGGATCAACTTGTGCCCATCCTCGAGGTACGAGGCGCTCCCTGTGGCTTGAAACAGGCCCAGCACACCGCTGAGCACGACACCCTGGTTATAAGTGTAGACCATGTTGTCGCGCTGGTCGCACTTTGTGTTATTGTTGTTGGGGTCTTTATAGCCGGAGACGTGAAAACCATCTGCATAGAGGCCGTATTCGTTGGCCATGCCCACCGTCGTCAGCCACTTGTATCCATCTACAGCGGCAGCCAGATACTTCGGGTCATGCGCCTTCCACTCCTGGCCTGTGGGAGGGTCCCGGTGGGCTCCCTTTTTCCCTTCAGCGCCGAACGGCGCGCTGTTATTGTCCCCGGGGAAGTACAGGTACATGGCGATGGAGCCAGATATGAACAGCTCGTTCGTAATGGCATTCTTATACGGCTCCAGCCTCGGGTTCCAGTTCATGCCTCCACCGCACAGCTTGGTGTCCCATCCTGTAGAAGCCAGATCCCAGAAGGTGCGCGCGCGGTGAGCGAACGCCGGTGTCCAGATGCTGCCCTGCCAGCTCTGGTTCCGCAGCATCATCGATATTTGCTCGGTCGGGTCCTGGAGGCCCTCGACGTCTAGTGACCCCAGCTGGTAGTGCCTCTCGTTGTGCATGTTGATGAAGTGGATTGCGTCGAGCCAGCCCAGCACCACCCACAGTATGTCGTCGTAGGCCTCGTTCCGAATGGCGAAGTAGTCCTGTCCGAAATAGTAGCCGACCAGCTGGGAGAAATACTGCGATATCAAGTTCTCCTTGACCCTGTAGTCCTCGTCGGCCGGGAGCCGAACAAGCGAGAGCCCCCGAGACAAGGTCTCCAGTGTGCCAGCGACGTGAGATCCCATGACGGCAGCGGTCCAGTCGATAGACGAGGGCCAAGTTCCGATCCACGGCTGAAAGTACTCGTCCTGGAGGACAGCCAGGGCGTCAATGACATCCTGAAAGACCTGGACATTCGGCCATCCTGGCGGGGCGCCCAATTGGCCTTTTGCCAAGGGGAACGGCAGGAACGAGGTGGAGGCTGATTCAACAAAGCTGACGCCCAGAACTAAGGCGACTGCCCAGTTTTTGAACATCATCGTTGCCGATTTTCGATGTCACTTGGTGAAGTAGAACGAGAGTAGCACGCCACGACACGCTCCCCAGCAGACAGGGTCCAGGCAAACGACTTGGAAGGAAGGGGGGGGGGGCCTAGGACGAAGAGGCAGCTCGTCAAGAGCTCACCTGGGGCCTTGGGGTGTAAGAGACTCCATCTACCGGCTCTGAAATCCCATGTGAGTGCCCAGGCTTAAGGGTAACCTGCAATGCCAGCCGGGGCGCCTGCTAATGCCGATTGAATGCGGGAAGAAAAAGGTCGATGTTGCGACACAAGCCAAGGACCCCACCAACAATGTCGCAGAATGTAAGCAAAGACGACGGCTCGGGGCTAATTGGCGCGCCAAAAGAAGAGCATCACGCTGTACACTGAAGACGAAGTTCAAGACAAAAGAAGTCAGCTGCCTCCCAAGAAGTGCGACCCTCCAACTTTGGTCACCCGGACACTCTTGGAAGCTGAGGGGGGGCGAAGGGGGGGGGAAGGGCAGGCGGGAGTAGTGCGAAGCGGCTGGAAATCTGGGATTCTAGAAGGCGGAGACTGGTCCCGAGCGATCAGCGAACCCCACTAAGCGCACTATAAACGGGGGCCAACCGAGTCCTGGGACTCGCTAGAAGCCATGGTCGAGGCGCCACTTTGGGGTGGGGCAAGTCGCTAAGAGGCTCGCGGGGTAGAATAGGGGGGCTTGGGGAGGAGGGGAAACGGAAGCTCTACCCGTCCCACATACTTTGCTCTCTTCAAAGGCATGGGCGTTTGGAACGTGGTCGTTCCGTACCTCGGGGCCCATTCATTAGTTCGAGTGTATATACATGGTGATTCCACCAGCAAAACTGCCATTTCCCCAGCCCCAGCGCCTTCCCAAGCTCGTCCATAGTCGTCCATCCGCGGCGATGGATCAGTTGCTGTGACATCATTGGCGACGGCCTGATTGTGCGAGGCTACGGCGTGGCTGACCAAAGGGGAAGGAAGTAAATTGCATGCAAAGTACGTTTTTACGCTTTTCACGCGGCGCATATCAACTACTCGAAGGTTTATTATGCCGATGCCATGCATATGCGATCGCGAAGTATATCATCCACCTCGCTGTGGGCGAGCGTAGCTGCCCCATTGGAATTTTTCAAATTCTTACCTCTTGATGATGGACTGTGTTATTACTTGAAGCAAAAAGATTTCGAAAAAGCGCTGGTCTCACGGCGGCCTAATTGGGGATTGTGATTACCAACTACAGAGTATCTTGCAGATAGTACATCTGCCACACCTAACAAAAACTCAAAGAAAGCCCTCGTGTTACAACAAATGCATCTCTCGTCCATGGGGGCTTTGAGGCCACGTGCATCCTTGTACGTACGTATTAATTTACACTCTCTAATCTAGGGCTCTGGGCCGCCTTTGCTCTACTCTTTCACCCCGACCATCTCCAAGCTCAGCTTCCACAGCTTCTCCTCGACCACCGGATCAAATGCCCACTCGCGGTACCCGGCCACCGCTCGCCCGTCGCCCGTCTCGTCCAAGCCCTGTGGTGCCGGCGGGGCCACCTGGCAATCTTCCAGGTAAACGCCGCCTCTGCCCTCCAGCTCGTGCGCCACGGCAGCAAACACCGTGGTTGCGGCCCCCTGGTCGGCGCTCTTGATGTACCTCTTGAACAGGGGGTGTTGGGCCGCCGCATCCATCTCTTCCTGTATGTGCACCTGCAGCCCCGTCGCGATGCCGCCGGGCATGAGGCTGTACCCGTGGATCCCCTGCGGTCCGTAGAGCCGTTCGATCTGGTTGGCCATGTGGATGTTAGCGTTCTTGGACGAGCCATAGCCCACGGCCGGATCATAGGCCTTCTCAAGGTTGATGTCGTCCAGCTGCACGGGCGCGTACCGGTGAGCAGAGCTAGAGACGTTCACGACGCGGCTCTGGAACGCCGTAGTCGAACCAGCGAGGAGCAGCTCCTTGAGCTGGCAGAAGAGGTAAAAGTGCCCAAAATGGTTGGTCCCGATCTGCATCTCAAACCCGTCCTTTGTGGTAATGCGAGTTGGCGTAAGCATGACGCCGGCATTGTTGATCAATATGTTGACTTTGGTCTCTCGCTTCTTGATCTCGTCTGCGAAGGCCTTGACACTGGCCAGGTGCGCCAGGTCTGCCTCGAGGAGATGAACCTTCGGGTTGTCGAGGAGAGACCCTAGCGCTGCTCTGCCTTTGCTCACATCCCGAGCCGAGCAGTATACCGTCGCTCCGGTGGCCGCCATTGCTTGAGCGGTATTAATGCCGATCCCTGACGATGTGCCCGTGATGACAACCACCTTGTCGCCGAAGGAGCCTTCTCGACCCTCGTCCTTGAGGATCTGGAGGGCCGTGGGACGACTGTCTCCCGGACCCTGGACCTTCTCCAGCTTGTGGCATTCGAAGTAGCGAGACATGGTGTCGGGCTCTGAAGTGTACGGTTGCTAGGCTAGAGTAATTAATCAAAGTTTGCAATTGGGAAGGGTGGTTTGGAATCTGACGTGGTAAGAGACTGCTGCTTATTTGAAAGTGAGGATAGTGATGGTATTGTATCTAAGACGAGGCCTGCGAGCTATGCCCGTTTTATATCTCTGTCTATCTCGACATATCCCATAGCAGGTTCTATGAATCGGGGCGCAACTGTTCACGAGAACAAAAATCAAGTTCCTATATCTAAACTCCGGCATGTTTGCATCGAGGTGCCTGCTAGAGCTGGGAGCCGTGACTCACTTAGAGGAGTTAATGCAAGGGGCCACTCCACCAAAGTGTCAAGCCGTAACACCTGGTATTCGGCCCTAAGCGTATAGGTTGCCCAATAGGAGCCACCCAAGACGCGGCCGCATATTCCAGGTCGCCAAGACCGGGGTTAAAGGTCTGCGGTCCAGTGGCTTGCATGGGCAAACTCAAGACTCCGCCTTCGGGAGCAAATGATATCCTCTGCTCACTAGGCAGCGCGATAATTCCGGTTAATCCGAACAATGGCTTTGCGGGCTTGTTCGGTCTCCGAGTGATGATTGAGGTAACCAAGTCAAGCCTATGCACTGGAGACACATGGGAGCGAAGCGCCGTGGAACAAGGACGGAATGGTGGAGTAGGCGATTCATTGGAAAACTAAACGAAATACTATTCCATTCCCCATAATGGACCTGAAGACCTGACGAAACTTGACACATGTTTTGCCGCTCTAGTATCGCCAAGAATGGTGCACGGCGAGAGACACCCAAAATCGCTCAAAATGCCCTCTGCAAGCGCGTAGATCTAGATAGCCGGGAGAGAAATATACCCGGCATGGAGGCGGAAAGCAAAAGAAAAAAGGGAGGGCTGCTCCTGGGATCTCCATCGAGCAGAAGGTCAGAAGCCTCCAGGTTTCAAGGATAGCACATGCATGCGGCTCGCGACTTCGAGGTCGTTGAGCACGGCCCAGCAGTGGGAGGTCTCAGTCTTCGTCCCACTCGTCTCCATTGCGGATCCCGCTCGGCTCCCCCCGCGGGTTGGCATGCGTGCGGGATGTGCCAGGTAGCGTCCCGTCGTCGTCTTCCTCGTCCATGGCCCTTGCCAACTCGTCCGGGTCCTGCATCTTGGCATCAGGATCCACGGCGTCCGTGACGCCGTGCTCCTCCAGGGAGTCGTCGTTGTCCAGCACCCCCTCGTCGGCGCTGACCGAGATACCCCGGGCTCCCCACTTTGCCCTTGATCCGCGAGACCGGTTGGCGCCGCCCAGTGCCGGGGCGCTCTCCTCATCATCTGCATCTCCCTCTGCCACATTCATGCCGTGCTTGCCAAAGATGCGGCTCAGCAGCCAGCCGCGGCGGAGGTCGTCGGCGTCCACCACACCGCCGTTGCGAAGCTTGACGCGCTGGCGCGTCCAGTAGACCCAGGCGAAGTCGGCGTACAGCGCCGTCTGGATGAGGCCGAAGACCACGGACACGGTATTGGGCAGGCGGTTGCCGGTGTGGGACTGGACCTCACGCAAGATCCAGCTGAGCACGTACAGGCCGCGGTATGCGCCCAGGAACACGATGTAGAAGGACGTGATGACAGTCGGGACAGTCGTCTGGCGGAGGAGCAGCAGCTGAGGGAGGACACAGACAGACTCGAGTATTTGCGAAAAGTCCCACAACCACTGTGGTACCGTCTTAGGTCAGCCTGAGGGTCGAGGAGAGAGGGGGAACATGACCGTCCTGAGCACTCACCGTCAAGAATCCCCACTCGGATTCAAAGATCATCATGGCAAAGGGCGAGAGGGCCAGGGAGCCGAGTAGGACAATGGCGCCCATCTTCCAGGCGATCTCTCGCTCGCGGGTTCGTGGGTAGACCCAGCGCATGATGCCAACGGTGTAGAAGGACGACAGGAAGTAGTAGATCTTGAAGAAGTGGTTGTACGCGCTCGTCTCGCCGAAGAAGTCGGTGTACCGGGCAAAGAAGACGAGGATATAGAGGACCTGCGTGATGAGGGAGACACCTGTGGTCGAACGAGAGAAGTCAGCGACCTGCATCCCAAGCGCAGCGAAGAGCGATCAGGTTACTTGCCCTCGGAGCTCCGGTTCCTGTGGATGGAGAAGATGAGAATAGATTTCGCGCTGATATGGGAGAGATCCGCCAGGACTCTAAAGATCTACGAGGAGGTTAGATATCGTGCGGCGAATTGTCCAGGCCGGACAGACGCGGGGAGGAGGAGGAGAAACTTGCATTCCACGCGCCAGCCATCCTGGCGAAGTTGAGCTCTCACGGAGCTTGAAACTCGTCGATAGGTGCCTGCGGGGTAGACGATCGGGGAGGGAGTTGAGGCTGGCGATGGGTTATCGCATCACAATGGGCCGGTTGAGATCGTGGCAAGAGCGCCCCCTCTCGCTTGTGTTGGATGAGCAGCTTCGACACGGTGGCCGAAAAAAAAAAGATGTCAGAGCTCGCGGGATGCTCCAGGCTCCAGGTCGAGAATGACTCGGGATTGGCTCTGATGGATGAAAGCTTGCGTCGACCAAAGGCGAATAGGCCTAGACACAAGGTGAGGTCCGGTACAGTGGACACGCACGCCTTCAGCCGCACGTCACTGTCTCATGCGTCAGGAGAGCTTCCCCAAGGTGTTAAACCCGAATGGGCCAGAAGCACAGTGTCTTTAGCAAAACAGCGCCCCTTTCGGCTAGGTCTCGGCCCAAGTTGCCTTCGTCTGCGCCTGCTTTCGTCGACTGAGCTAGAGCCTAAAGAATCGCATCTTCTTCAAAGTCTATTAAAAATGGACGGAAAGGGAAAAAACTGACTCGGCGCCGATGCTCAGCCATTCTACTGCTTTGGCTGTTTCTGTCTGCCTCCCAGTTCGTCTGCACTTGTTTCCGCCCTTACCAGCTCATATATTCTTTCTTTCTCTATTGATGAGATTGGACGCATGATGGGGGCGCACGACAGCGAGACTGCGGCTTGGGGAAGGTGGCTCTAACCCACCACCCTTCAAAGGACACGCCACAACTGCTAAACATGAAGACCATGCTGGTCTTTCCTCCGGAGCTTCCTGCCAGGTCTGTCTAAGTCATCGCCGAGGCCAGTCTCCACGACGAAGGAGCCCCCAGGCATCCTGATCGCCGGGTCAGCCACTACGGCTGCGCCCGGCCGGACTCGGTTGCCATGAGCGGCGCGGAAGGGACAGCCGGGGGATCCCGTGCTACACACCTGTGGTGCAGACTATACCATCTCCCTGGGCTACCTAATTAGTGCTGGCTGGCTGGCGATGCTTCTTAGGCTAGGTAGTCAAGCATGCAGGCAGGCAGGCAGGTAGGCATGGAGCGCGCGAGAAATCCCTGCTTTCAAGGCGTTCCCCAGAAATACGGCAGTGTCTCGTAGATCCACGGAGTCGTGGTCAAAGCTTATCGGGAGGCACGGAAGAGGAGAGGAGAGGACGCGCAGCGGTGATTACTTGAAACCACGGGGCTTAGGGTAGCGTCTCCGCTCGCCGCGGGACATAGATTCCCTCGACACGCGCCGCTGCTTCTTGGCCGACTTGTGCGACCGACCCAAACTTTCAGAGGACATGCTTACTGTAGAAGCTACATCTCGACACCTCCTCAGGTCCAACAGGTGGTACGGGTACGCCCCGTGAGATGCAGGAGGGTGTGCAGGAGCGCGCTCCCACATCCCGACTGTGCATCCCCAAATCCCGCGCCATAGAAGCACAACCGCAGTGTACCAGTGGTAGCTTGCTGCAGGTCTCCTCTCTTCTGCTCCTCTCTCCTCTCTCCCCCGTCCTAAAGATGCTACTAGTATGCGTGTCTGTACTGGCCATGGTGAGCGTGATGACGCGGCCTTGGCGCTTCCAAGATTTGGCACATGCCATGGGGCCAGGGCCGGGCTGCTTGCTTAGTGGGGCCGCAAATCAAGTGTGGTGCTCGCCAATTACGGAGGACCTGCGACGAGGGATTATTACAGTAGCAGGGTGGCAGAGTGGCAGGGGCGCCGGCCGCGGCCCGGGGGGGGGGGGGGACAGCGCCGTTAACTCTGTAGTCCGCTGCGACGCCGTTTCAACGGGCCGGCTGCTAGGCCCACGAAGTAGGTATGTAGGGATGATGTCCCAGCGCATAGTCGGAAGGAGGACCGCAACCCCTCCGCCCCCCCTTATTTTTATCGTGCATGCTCTCCCTGTCTTGTCGACACGGTCGGCCTATACTGGGTAGCGCCACAATCCCAGTGCGTGTGTGCGTCCGCGTGTGCGTACCACCATGTCGCAGCTTGTGGACCTCTAACTGGCCTTTAGAAGGGGGGGGGGGGGCGATCTTTTGCTCGCCTTGAATGTGGAGATCTACAGAGCAGAAACGGGGCTCGCGGAACCAGCCTTGCCAGGGGGCACGGGGGATCCTAGCAGGCCAGGGAGCACAAATAAAAGTCGTAGTGATCGCCAGCACATTCACCTTTATCTTTGAGCAATTCCGACTGCCCTCTCGCTTGACTATCTGGGAGGCAGGCTTTACCGTGGGCTTGTTTTCCTTAGCCCAAGGTATACCGAGCTCTACAAGGTCTGTTCTGCTCCTCTGAGGAAATCCGGTTCTCCCGCGTCGCGCTTTGCTTGGCATCATCATCATACGCCAATACCCTCTACACCCCGCGTTGCCTTCGTATGATCTTCAGGCACCGCCCGCAGACCTTCCCAATCACGTCGCCAGCGCACCTGCCTTTTCAACATCAGCGGCTCCTATTCTGGCCATGATATCTTGCCTCCCTTAGTGGCCACCAGTCCCACTTTGTCGGCATCTTACCAAGTCTACAGCCAGCCCAGCCTCAGCTTTGATATCGCTCGCGTGATAGCGCAGAGATAGCCCAGTATGCGTCTGAGCACCGCTCTCGCCTCCGCTGCACTCCTCCTGTGTTGTGGAGGAGCAACGCCCTTGCAGAAACGCGCTGCCGACTTTCTGTCTGTTCGGACTAAGACCCAAAAGGATATGAGCGGGAACGGCGACCCACCCGAGAAATACTTCCGTAGGTTCACAGCCGCCTTGGTTTCCCTTTGGACATGAATGCTAACCTGGTCGCAGGCGAGTCTGTGTAAGCGGCCGTTTCTGTCGTGATACTTTGGGTACTAAGATGGCTAACATGCAGCCTTGATTAGCTTCCATCCGCACTATGATGGCCGGTATGTCGAGCCAGCCTCTCCTCCCTTGGCCTGCCTCTGTCGCTAACCTCGCCTCAGCTTTGCCGAGCAGCCTCTAGAGCAAGAGGAGCAACACGCAGCTCTAAGAAATCTTATCCGGACCTATCTCGCCATGTGCCGCGAGCTTAAGGTCGAGACATGGCTGATGCATGGCACCCTGCTTGGTTGGTGGTGGGGTCAGAAGGTGAGAACCCATCCGCTAGCCCAAGTCGCTCGCGGTTGTCGGTATTAACGCAGGAGTAGATCATGCCGTGGGACACTGATATCGACGTCCAGGTCATGGAACCTACCATGTTCTACCTTGCGGCTTACTACAACATGTCAATCTTCAACTTCAAGACCCGCGCATTCCCTAAGGGCCGGAGCTATATGCTCGAGGTCAACCCGCACTACACAAACCGGGAACAGACTGACAGTCTCAACACCATCGACGCGAGATGGATTGACACAGACAGCGGGCTGTTCATTGACATCACCACTGCTCGGTACAATCTCACGCATCCGAAAGGGGAGGGCATGTTGAGCTGCAAAGACGGCCATGAGTACCGGGTTAGTTGTATCCCTCGGTAAGACAAGGGGGACGCACAGGCTGACTTCGCGCAGGACACCTATCTCCTCCCATTGCGGTCCACCAAGTTCGAAGGCATGGATGTCAAGATACCCTATCGTTACAAGGATATGCTCGTCGCCGAGTACGGCAAGGGCTCAGTCGAGAATACCTCGCACCGCGGGTAAGTGGTTGTTAGCCTACAGCCATCCCTTGGCCTGTCCTGCTGACGACGCGTCTAAGCTACGTTTTCGACGAAGTCAAGATGAAGTGGCGCCCTGAAGTACATGATGCGCTATACGATGTCCACAAC
The DNA here is from genome assembly GCA_021432635.1 of Thozetella sp. PMI_491. NCBI lineage: Eukaryota > Fungi > Ascomycota > Sordariomycetes > Chaetosphaeriales > Chaetosphaeriaceae > Thozetella > Thozetella sp. PMI_491. The sequence goes on from MU270018.1 coordinate 547,297, forward strand.
TTGTATGAAGAGGATGCCGGCCCGGCCGATGTCCCATTTCTCCGGCACGCGAGCGAGAGCGAGAAAGTTATCCGATCGAAGAGCGACAACGGCGAATAAAGGACGTGGGAAACGGGAAGAAGAACACCGAAATGACCAAAAAGGTCCTAGAGTACTGTACGCTAGGCTGATGCCAGACAGCCTACATGGTTGATCCACGAGACGACTCGAAATCGAGCTCACGAACCAGATCAAATAGCCAGCCCCTCCCTGAGCGGCACTGGATGGATCTGGGAATATGGACTGAGAGCATGCCAGCTGATGCAATGGCTCTGTAAACAGTGTACGATTACCTGCTATACATGATACCCGAATAGACCAAGAGAAACTTTGAACAACTTTGAAGGATTGGTCCCTTGTACAAGACCTAACCATGATGTCTGCGCTTGTTAATTGTCTGTGCCTCGCTATATATAATTATATGGCTGCAGAGTAATTCCGTCCCTTGACTTCAGGTACAGTACATAGTTTAAGGTACAATATACCGACTGAGGCTCCATCTAAAAGTCTTGGCGGCGGCAGGGTGCGCCACTGCCATAGTAGTGCAGTTCGCTAAGCCTGCCCCGCGCTCCTGTCGCGTCTTCTGCCAAAAACGCGACGACCAACCTCGAGGGCGAGAGAGCCTATCAAGTCGGCCCAACGCACAACTATGCATCGGCCTGGCTAAAAGTCGATAGAGATCCCCAATTGGCGTCATGGCGACTAGTGAGCCCTTTTGATTTCTCCTTCAATCCTCTTGGATGTTTCTGTGTTTGTACTGTATGTTTACATGCTGACGATGATGCTGCGTACAGACCGCCAGGAGCGCATGCAAGAGCGCATGCGCGGGGCGCAACGTCACCAGATCGAAGACGAATCGTTTGGCTTCATCGTTCCAATCACCACCGCCGCGACGGATGCGCCGCCGCCGAGCGCTACTCCATCTCCCGTAACAGCCCCTACCTCGCCGGGGGCGACCTCTTCGGACGCGCGATCGGAGCGATTAGTGGATGAGGATGATGGGGAAACGCCTCGGCCCTTGCGGAACAGAACACAGGACACGGAGCAGCTTGCAACTGTCGCTGGAGTGGATGCAGGTGGTTACGAGAGTGAAGAGTTGGACTCTGATGTGACGCCTCTGTTGCGGAGGCGCCTCGCAGAGAGCGAGCTTCCACCAGCAAAGGCTGCGGGAGCAGACGGTGAAGGCGGCCTCGACACGACTCCACTTGCACCGGGTAACATATTGGATGCGCCGAGCAGCACGCAAGCCTTCATTGCTGAAGCGATAGAAGAGCTCACGGCGGATGTGCACTATGCGAGTGTCCAAAAGCCAACGTCGACATCCATAGTTAGAGGCAGGCGATCCGGGGAGGCGCTCTCCAGTCCGATCCAGCGGCTCGCAACCGAGAGGTCCTCAGCACGAGCGACAGGGCCGAGGCCGCCTCGGCAGCCGGACCGGGGACAAGAGCCGAATATATCACCGCTACGCACACGGGGAAGAGGCCGCCCACAGGCACCCCAATCCTCGTCGCCTGCCAGAGGCAACGAAGTTGGCGAGAGCCCAGCAGAGGCGCCCGGCAGTGGGAAACGAAGATTTGTGAGCACGAACGAAGCCGCCCGCTCAAGCTCGCGCCTACAGGAGATATTCGCGGCAGTAGATTCTGACACGCAACCCGTGGGCGCCGAGTCGCTGGAGGCAACATCTCCTCTTTTAGCAAAGTCGCAGCAGTCCAGGCGGCTAGGACGGCGGAAATCGGTAGCTCAGCAGGTGGAGGCGGAGGCACCCGACGAGGTTGAAACCACTCCTCCTAAGAAAGCTAGAGGACGGCCGCGGAAGGCTGCTGCTCCCACCATCCCAGAGCCTCCCGCAGAAGCGGTTGAACAAGAGCCGAGGGAAGAATCACAGGAACGGGAAAATGCTCCCGAGGTCGTACAGCCAACACAGCGAACACGGGGCCGCAGGCGGCAACCTCCCCCCCAAGCCGAGGCCTCAGAGGAGGAAGACGAGGCTGTACATCCAACACAGCGAACACGGGGCCGTAAGCGGCAACCTCCTCCCCAAGCCGAGGCCTCAGAAGAGGAAGACGAGGCCGCGCAAGAAATTGATGACCAAGAAGCCGCCCGCACATTGGGGGTAAAGCGGCCGCGACGAAGTCTCCGTGACCACTCCCCCGAGCCAGAGCACGAAGAGGTGGAGGCTCCTCAGCCCAAGCGACGGCGCAAGAATGCCAGAGCGAGCCCCGCCGCGCAGTCCCAGCCTCAGCCAAAGGCCCGAGGGCGGCCAAAGGGGGAGAGAAAACGGACCGGCGGCGAGGAGCGGCAACCCCCAGTGGCCATCACGGTCAATAGATTCAACAAAGTCAAGCTCGGCGGTCTTGAGAATGCGGAGCACGCGGAGCTGCTAGGCGGCGAGATTCCATACGCTAACCGGGGCGGTGTCAACGCCATTGACGTGCTGTCTCAGCTGTGCGAAGATATGATCGACCGGAGGATGGAGAAACTGCGGGAGAATGTCGAGAACTTGACTACCTCGTCTCAGCGGAGGGAGAATACCACGATGCGTATGGCGCTCGAGGCATTTCAGGAGGAGTTGAGAACTCGCTTCTTGGAGCACGTAAGGGGCCACTCTTCTTCATCTTCCCTCCTTTTGCGACTCGGCTCTAACTCGAAGCTAGTCGCATGCGCTGGACAATGCCCATGCGCTACAGAAGCGAATCCGCGAGGCACAGAAACGCAAGATTGAGCTGCGCGAGCGCGTCATGCGCACCCGAGCTGAGAAGGAGAAGGTCCTGCTTCGCCAGGACGCCGTCCGAATCAGGCACGAAGCACAGCGGAAGGAGGCGATGGTGGGCAAACCCCCCCCCCCCCCAAGCTACGCAGGCAGCGGACAATCTAACATATTTGTAGAGACACATTGCCATTTCTTCGTCTATGCATGACATCGACATGGCCATTGAGAAGGGCCAGACAGCGGCCGAGCCGACGCGGGCGCAGAAGAAAGAGGCGGAATTGGCGAACCTCGAGTTGCTGGTAAGCCAAGTGACGGACCAGGCCTGTTCCCGGAGTGCTAGCGGTGGCGTGTACCGACAGTTGAAGGATTTTAACGATTTTCTCGAGCGGACAGCCGAGATTCTCGAGCGCAAGGCCAGGCAATGATTAGTAGGACGATGTCCCGCTTGCGAAAAATGGTAGCAGTGTGCTCAAGGGATACAATGCGTAGTTGGAAGGGGCTCTAGGCTAAGGCTAGGTCAATGATACCCATTGTGAGAGACATTAAGGCAACGAGGACGTAGTCTTGATCGATATGAATTATATCTTGAGCCCCATTGTTTTTTTGGTATCTTCCAGCCGCGCTCCGGCGTCTAATGTATTGTACAAGAAAGCGCGGCTGCTCAGCGCTCCACGACACGCGCCGGGTTTCTACTTTCGCCCACCAAACCACGCCGAGACCTTGTCCATGGTCGTCTCCTGACCTTCGGCTTTCCTCGCATCTCTGGCCCTCGCTTGCTCGTCCCAGATGCCCTGCACTCTCCGCGCCATCTCGGCCTTGGCGCGGAGCTCCGCCTTCATGGCCTCTTCTTCGGCCGGTCGGTCCTCCTCTTCTACCTTCTCTAACCGCGCCTTCCACTGCTTCTGTGCATCGGCACTCATATTGACCGGGTCGGCGGCGTCCGGTACGCCGTCCACAGCCGGCTTGGGCTTGTCGAACATGGGCGCGAACTGCGGCGCGGGCAGGCCTTCCTTCTTGGCCGCCTCCATCGCAACCTCCTGCTCTAACATCCGGTGGTACAGCTTGTCGGCATGCATCTGTATCTTCTCGTTGACCTCGGGTGGCCGGTCGTACGTCGATAGGTATCCAAGAGCTTTGAGAAGTCTCTGTGGCAACGAGGAGGTGATGTCAGCATGGCTGCCGGCCCTCGCAGGCGATGCAAGGAGATTTAACTCACCGTTTGCTGGCTATAGCACCGCTCAAACTTCTTGACTGTTTCGCGACACATGGTGAAGCGGTCCATCACGCTTCCATTGCTCATGCAGTCCCGCCATTCCTCCTGCTCGATGGCGCAGTTCTCGAGCGCCGCCTTGCCAATTTGCGCCTTCCGTTCCTTGAACCCGTCCAGAACATCCATCAACTTCTCATGATCGGTTTTGGTTTCCGCGTCGACGGCCGCCTGGGAGCGGTATGTCTTCCAGATGTGGGCATACCTCCCGTCCTGGTAGAGGCTTCCGCGGGGAACGGCCGACTCGTCAGCTGGCGACGGTGCTGCCGCAGGGGGCTCTGGTATCGCAGGTGAAGGCTTGTCGGTTTTGCTCGGGGCTTGTGCCGGCTGTGATTGTGTCGTGTCTTGCTTTGAGTACTTCACCGGCGACTCCTTCTCGAGGAACTCACGTAGCTTCGGGTCGAGCTTGCGAAAGGGGTCGCTGTCGGAACTACTCGACCCGAACCAGCCGCCGAGCCACCCCATTGCATCCAATTGACAGGCTTGCCGGCTGTCCAAGTTGGCTTTGCTTACGCGACAGGAGAGTTCCCGACGAATCCGCTGGTCTAGGCTGCGTCTCGAGGTTGAACCAGCTGTAACCTTTTGGCGGAGGAGAGTGGCAGAAAGAAAGATAAAGTGGGCCTAAGCCTTAAGCAGTCTTCTCAAGAGCCAGGATGTGTGAGGCACCACCATTGGACAGCTCAACTTACCTAGAGAATCAATAAAATTCAATGGGTAGGTATGCAAGAACCGCTAAGCATGCTAGCAATGTTGCTTTCCTCACAAACTCTCTACTTAAATCACTCATATATCGAGTTCGTGGAACACGCTTACAGCATCGCAGCAGTCGCATATGCACCTTGCGGGAAACCACGGCGTCCGGGGGACGCAGGCCTCAGGTGACAGCCCCTGCGGTTTAATAAAAACCCAAAGGAGAGACATCACGCTCCTCTGCACGCAGTCGCCATCATGGGTTATTGGAAAAGGGCCAGGATCTCGTGACGACCAGACTTATATAAAATCTGCCCCACGGGATCCCTTTCCACAGCATGCGACGCGTCGGAAAAGTGGTCTTTTTTCCTTTGGCAATTTTTCATTCAGAACTGCCCCTATGAACACATTTTGTGCTTAAGCAGTTTTCTTCCCTGCCAGCCGGCCCATTTCTGTGAGAATCATGCCCTGAAAGCAAAACCGCGCCGAATATGCCCCAATAAAAAGCAACCGTCCGTCGTCTAGAACTTGGAAAACTTCTTGACCGCCTTGCCAGTACGGGGGAGCACGCGGAGGACGTTGAATCGGACCTGGAATGTGTCAGCACCTCTGTTCTCGCCAACCTCCAGTGCATTCGTGGGAAGGAACGTACAGTCTTGCTGAGGGGCCGGCACTGGCCAACGGTGACCTGATCACCCTCCTCAACACGGAAAGCGGGCGACACGTGGGCGGCCAGGTTCTTGTGGCGCTTCTCGTACCGAGCGTACTTAGGGATGAAGTGGAGGTACTCGCGGCGGATGATGATGGTGCGGTGCATCTTGGTCGAGACGACAGTGCCGGTCAGGATACGGCCACGGATCGAGACCTGGCCGGTGAAGGGGCACTTCTTGTCTGTAAACAATATCAACCTCTGTCCTCGCCTGGCTTCACATCCATGTCCCCAGCATGCGTCCTGCGTCCTGGGAGCCTCAGCGTTCGTACGTACCGATGTAGTTGCCCTCAATCGCGGTGATGGGAGTACGGAAGCCCAGGCCGACATCCTTGTAGTATCTCCGGCCACCCTTTCCAGGTCGCGCGGTCTTGACCTTCGACTTGCTGTTGAGGAAGACTGCAATCGCAAAGTTAGCATGTCGAATTTCCAGTGGCGGGCAGCGTCGACAAGTAGCCTTGAGTAAATTCGCGGGCCTGTCTCGCAAACGCCAGCGGCGAAGAAATTGGGAAACATACTGTGCGGCTGCTTCTGGAAAGCACGCTCGCTCTGGACGGTCAGCTCGGTCGCCATTTTGAAGTCCTTGCGCGATGTTGTTGTCGTTCAAGGTGTTGGGTGGTTGCGGAATGGTCAGCTAACTGGATTTCGAGGGAAAATTCGTGTGGGAATCCGAGGGTTTGCAAAAATTGCCCCGCTTGCCTGCAGTCTTGCGTTTAATTGGCCCCAGCCATTCTCTTGGGCCGCGCCGTCATTAACCCTAACCCTACCATGCCGTGGGTATCTACCGGGGCTCCACCCCGGTAGCCCCCCGCTGCTGTTGTGTCTCCCCTTAGATCCCGCCAATCAAAAGCTGCGCTCAAGTAAACAAACCGTCATCCGAGGACCATAGGTGGGTTGATAGCTTGCCCACTTCCGGGACACTGCAGTTCCTCGCCAGAAACACGCGTCACGCAGAACCTCTTCTACAGTTCATGCTCGACGCAACGCCAACCAACGTCAGCAATGCCACCCCAAGGCGAAGTGACTCTGCCTGCGACGCGCAGAGCGCGCAAGTCCGTTGGAGCCTCTCCCACGCGAAAGGCCAAAGACAAGGAGAACGCCACCATCGATATGGGAAGTACCATGGCCGCTGCGCGCAAGAAGTCGCGGAGCAAGAGTATGGGTCCAGGAACTCTAGATGTCCTTAAGACGGGCAGTGGAAACCGCCGAGCCGTATGTTGCGCCGCACCAACCCGCTTGCACAACTGCTAACCTTCTCTTCAGTCTCTTGCCGTGCCCTCTAGGCCGCCACCGCGGTCTATCTTGAAACCGACGATGCCACTCCTACCAGATATTCCACCACACAAACCGAAAAAGTCGGGTGGCACGCCGGGTTCTGGCCCGGGCAAGAGCGGAGCTGACAATGGCGATGATAATTCTGGAACAAAGATCGCGTTGAGGACCGAAGAAGAACAACAAGCAGCTGCGAGGGAACGCGAGGAGCGCGAACGAGCGCAACTGGAAAAGGAAATCAACGATCATCGTGAAGCCCGGAGGAAGTCTCTGGCCAATCGGCGCGTCTCGTTCGCGGCCGAAGCTACGTTGCACACCTTCCACGAGATAGAGTACATGCAAGACTCCACCACCTCGACCGACTCGACCCGCCGTGCGTCTTCTGTTGCCTCTAGATCACCAGCGGCGCCGCAGACCCAGTCAGAAACCGACCCATCGGACCCTCCCTCGACGCCGCCGGAGCAGGCAGAAGACCGGTCCCCCGAATCTCCGGGGGACCAGAGGAGTCTGCACCAGAGGAAACATCGCAGGAGCTCGGGCATGTTCAGCGAAGCGGATGATGTAACTGTAGCATCAACAACATACAGCGATGACTCGGAGCACGGCGACGATGTGCAGTCCGTACAGGGAGAAATCCTGTCCGGCTCAGAAGACTCAGACGAGGAGGACGGAACGATGATGACAGTCGAAGCAGAGGAGATGACGATGGCGTCGATCGCCTCGGCCAGGTCCGGTTTCAGCGTTGACTCAACCGATCTCGACGAAAATCTGCGCCTTGCCGTCCAGCATGCCAGCACTCAGCGCATTGACGAGGATGAAGAGATCATCGCGGGCTTCGCAGGATGGGGGAAGAAGACCTCTCCCCAGGAGTCCGCCCGACACGACCAAGAAAACGCGCCATCTACTCGTGCCCCGGAACCTGCCTCAATGGGGTTGGATGACGAAGGGTCCGATATGGATATGGATATGGACATGGAGATGACGAACGCCGTCGGCGGGATTCTAAATCCGAGGGACGCCTCCCCTGAGAAGGACGATGATATGTCCATGGAAATGTCCATGGATGTAACTCAGGCGTATGGTGCCATAATACCGGAGTCGAAACCGCCCACGCGCCGCAAGTCCGTTAGGCTTAGAGCGCAGCCTTCCGAGGAGCCCACGTCCCCTGGAGACCAAACGATGGACTTCACCATGGCAGTCGGCGGCATTCAGCATGGCAGGACCTCTGACGGCAGCCAGGCGGACACCGATGGCAATGAAGATATGTCTATGGAGCTCACGACGGCCATGGGCGCTGTGCTTTCAGGTAACAAACTCAGCACTAGCGCCAAGCCCAATCGACGACGGACACTTCCCAACCGGGAACAGGACGACGCCGTTGCGGACATGACCATGGATATGACGATTGGGGTCGGGCGCATCCTACCCAGTGCCAGCCACATCCAGGACGAGGACGACCAGACGATGGGCATGGACATGACAATGGCTGCAGGGGGCATCACTGAGCCCGAGACCCCAGCGCAAGCTCGATCAGCGGCCAAGAAGGTCATGGAGCAGGAAGTAGACAAGCCAGACGCATCGGTCACAGCCTCGCTAGAGATCACATCTCCTTCGAGGAAGTCGGCGCCCGCTACCGCTTCAGGGGCCGCCACTCCCGGCCTTTCTATGTTCAAAGGCAGGGGGCTCCGGCGCAGTCCAGCGCGAGCGGCATCACCACCGAAATCTCTCGTGCCCGAATCTCTCGCGCCCGAATCTCCCGCGCTGAAGTCGCCAGCCAAGTCACCAGTGCCAGTCGAATCATCCCCGCTGATAGCAGCCACGCCGAAAAGGAAAGCCGGGTCTCGCTCTTCCCACAGTCCTAACAAAACGCCAATCCAATCCGCTCCGGCTGCTATGATTGGCAGTCAATCCAGCTCTCCCGTGAGACAGGCGTCGCCCACAGGCCGAACGACCCCCCGCTCTGCTTCGAAGCGAAAGGCACCGCAGAACTCTGTGTTCCAGCAGGATCCCGCCACTGGAGTCCCTACACCTCGCGTCATTCTGACGCCGCAGCGGCGCACCCCCCAGCCTCGGCGCTTGTCAGGCGTCGGCATCGATCGAGCCGGCCTCGGGTCCCCTCGAGTTGCTGAAATCTTCGGCCGACGTGGCTCCCTAGCAGATGTGAGCCCTGAGTTCGTTCCCGGGCGCAAGGCTGTTGCATTCGCAGACCCGCGGGCCATGGAGCAAGAGGTCGACCGCGAACGGCAAGCTGAAGAGGACAAGGAGAACAGCCGCAAGATCCTGGAGCGGGAGGCGGACGGCTCGCCAAACGAGCGAGAGCTGACGCTCAATCTTAAGGAGATGATCCAGGAGCTGAGCCCCAAGAAGAATCCTCTCAAAGGTCGAAAGAGCCTACACGTGGGTAGTGCTAGGGGTCTCCTCGGAAAGCGCCCAGCTGAGCTTGATGGCGACGAGGAGCCCGAGGAACGGGACGGTGTGAAGCGACTCAAAGGCCACCAGGGCAGCCCGGTCAAAAACATCCGGCTAGGTGCTCCTCCCTCTAAGAACGAGACAACGACTGGACGCAAGACACGGTCAAGCGCCAAGGCAGACGACGATACCACCACGCCAACCGTGTCTGGCTCCCCTAAGAAAGCTTCAAGTCCCATCCGCCAAGGTCGTTTCAGGACCATTGAGAACGATGACCCAACCACTATGAGCCTCAGTTTTTCGCCCTTAAGGAATCCCGAGCTAGAGGCGGAGGACGGTGAAGACCGTATCCACCTCCAGGACTTCCTCAATATGACCAGCATTCGATTCATGGAGCTGACGACTACCAAACGCCGGCACACTGTGGCGCCGAGTGCTCGCAAGGATACCGCGGCCGCCGATAGCAAGGACGATGTCTCGCTCGAGAGGTGTGTGGTGGCGGGTGCCTGCACTGTGCCAATGCTTGAGCTGTACCAACATGTAGGTCGTCCATCCCGATACTCCTTTCTTAGCATGCACTGACCGCACTAGTCTTGTCGTGAATTGAAAAAGTACATCTCCGAAGGCCGTCGGATCGTGCGAGAGATCGAGACAGAGACCTTTGAGGAGAACCCGCCCTTGTTCCGAGAGTACATGGAGGCTCGACCCGACTTCAAGATCCTCATGGACAACCAGTTCAAGAATGTCAAGACACATGCCCGTCTCCTCAGCAAGGCCATGTGGTACGAGTGGCGCATGAAGCTGCAGGACGGCCTTAAGGAGGGCTTGGTCAAGATCGGCGAGGGCATGGACACCGACAACAAGACCTTGGATAAGCAACAAGACCTCCTGGCATCTGTCCTCCCGGCTCTCCTCGATCGCTTCGAGCAGCTGGAGGAAGAGCATGGGAATCTAGAGGCCGTTGCGCAGGAGCTTGAGAACTGCGATCCAGCAGAACTGCAAGGGGCGCGGTTGGAGCTGGTGGCGGCGGAGGACGAGATTGAGATGAAAATGAAGAAGATCGCCGAACTCCGACAACAGCTCGAGGAATCTGAGGCCGGAGTGGAGACCTTGGTCCAGCAGAAGCATCAGTGTCTGGAAGAGATCCAGGAAGCAGAGAAAATTCGCGAGGAATGTCGCGGCTGGAGCTCGACTGAGATCAATGCATTGAAAGGTAAACAACCTCCTGAGGCACCGTTCGTGTCAATCACTAACAAAGCGCACAACAGCCAAAGTGAGCGACCTAGAAGAGAAGCACGGATGGGCAATCACAGGTATCGCTGGAACCACCGTCTCTATGACGTACCGGCGCGAGATCGAGCTCGTCTTTGACGTCGCCGCTTTCCAGCCCGACTCAAACCAAGACTCGCCAATTGACCTGTGGTACATCGCCGCAAATCGCGAGCGATGCCCGATCCCCGCCACCCCTGAGAAGGACTTCATGCTGCAGTGCATCCGCGACGCGGTGCGTGCCCTCCCACAGGCCCAGACGGCTGTGAAGGACATGCTCGGCATCGTCCGCTCCGGCTGGGACAAGACGAACGCGCTGGCGAAGCACGTGCGGATTCTGAACGTGGCCTTCCCGACGCAAGTCTCCAGGACGTCAGACTCGTCCATCGCGATCAAGTCGACCCTGCTCCTGACACCACTCAAGTCCAAGGTTGAGGTCGTTCTCGCACTCCATTCCCAGGTTAGCGAGCAAGGAGTCGAGGTCTCGGTAACACCTCAGGCCTCGGTGGTGTATGGTGAGCAGTTCAATCCCGTTAAGATTACCGATTTCTTGTCTGGAAAGGTGAGCGATCGTATCACCGCCGGGACTGCCGGCCAATCGTCGGTTTCTTGGGGTGAGGCTGTTGCTGAGCTACACGCGAAGTTGCTCGCCAAGGGGCGCAAGTAATGGCAAGGAAATGCGGTGTTTGGGAGAGATAGGGATCGGGGACTTGGACAGGGTTAGCGTCATTGGGCATGATACCCCCTTACGGATCGGTGACGAGAAATATGTCTGTTGACTCTGCGATCGGCGTTGTTTGGGTTAAGGCATGAGGGACTTGCGGTCCCTGTCTCTAATAGGGCCTGGCATTTAGTCTATCTAGTTGTATGCTTACAATTCTACATGTGGCATCCTCCTGACGACTACGAGCCATCCTCAAGCGCGTCCCTATCGACTCTTGAGTTTGGTCCAACCGCTGTTTCCGCGAGAAGCACCAGCACCGCCGTTGTCCGGTCCCGCTTGCACACTCATGACGCTCTCGTGCGGTAGGCGCGAGCCACCAGCACCGACAAAGACACCCTCGTCAAAGTCTTCGTCGGCACCGCGGGCGTCATCTTCGCTAATTTTCTCCCATTCAAGCATTGGTTGCTCTGTCGAGAGTTTTTTCTTGAGACCATCCCTGAGCTTGACTGGGTTGATGAGCTTGAAGCCCCGGACAAGCTCATTGCCGTCTGCAGCGGCGAGGAACCCGTATGCCGTCCCGTGGGACCACCGGCCAATCTGCGACTTCGGCTTGAGCGCGTCACCATCGTCGGCTTTCGGGCTACCAGTAGGCGGTGTAAATGAGGGAGGGAAGGCAGGCTCGAGAGACTTTCGGTGGAGCTGGCCGCCGATAAGAAGCCGGTAGAGGTTCTGGCCCATGTTGCACACGTCCTCATACGAGTTACGGTCGCCGATAGACACCCCCTGGCTGCAGCAAGCCCAGGCGATATCGTACGCGAGCAGGGTGACACCTTCCAGGAACAAGGCATACGTCGCCGGATCTTCCTTCGCCAACGTCGCCAGCGGTTTCTCTAGGAACAAGAGCCGGGCCCGAGGCACGGTTTGCTCAGCCCCCTTGGCATCAGGTGGAGGATGTGACGACAGCGCTGACCCAGGGAATGGGATTTCCCCGTACTTGTAGGAAGCGGACAATGTGAAGATGGTCGGCCGCGGGTAGTCCCTATGGGGTAGCGTGATCTCTGCCGGAAGTCGGAGGGCAAGGTAATGTGACGCGAGAACTAAGATATGGGCAATGTGGGAGAGAGAGGTCGAGATGAGATCTGGCGGCATATCTATCCGGAGGGGTTAGTTGGCTAGCATAGGGAAGGTGGTGGGGTGTATGTTGCCTACTGCTCATGGTGTGAAGATCTGCAATTTCAATCCCTCCGAGTTCATAACGCCGTGCGTTTCCTTTCTTTATCTGCCGGAGGCCATAGAGCCTGGCGGCTTCTTCGCATAGGAAGGCCCGAGTGGCCGCCATCGTGTCGGCGCTCCGAGCCCACTTGTACTTGGTGACCTGTATCGCCCTCTGGGTGTCGTCCAGCTGCCTAGATCTTCTTCCTGTGATGCCATCAGAGACAGTCGCCAGCTCTTCTTTTCTCTTCTCGATGCTTTCTTTCTTCTCTCGAATCTCTTTCCTGGCGGCCTCTACCTCTGCACGCAGCTTGTCCGCCTGCGCCATGATCTGCTGCGTCCGATCGCGCGCTGCGGCCTCTTCGGATCTCAGTCTCTCGAGGCGGGCGCGCGCGGCGGATGGGGGTTTCGACGTCGCACCGGCTGGGTCGGACAGTGACAGGGCTTCATTGACTTGGCGCTCGAGCTCCTCCGTCTCAAGCAGAGCGCGTGCAGTCTCGACCCTCCCATCATAGAGGACGTTCCTCGCATCGACGGCGCAAAGAAATGGTAGCTTCTGAGCGCTGTGCTGCCTGCGGCAAATGCTACAGTTCATCGTGTCCCGCATGTACAAAGGTCGGCAGGCACTTGGAGGTGTCTCGAGTCGTTTCGAGGACAAGGTGAAAGGGTGGTTGGCAGAACTCGGTGAGCCAGGGAAGCCTATTTCAGCCCCAGGCTGCACATCTCAGCGGGGTCGCCAACGTCGCAGGGCAGGAGGTGGTCGGCAAGTGTCCAGGATTCTAGGGCGGCTATTATATTGTCGTGAGGCTGCTTGTCGTAGAAAACCTGCAAGCTTTGTTCGAGTCTCGAGGGAGAGGAGCCGACAAGATCCGGGTTCTGAAGGATGAAGTTGGTTGAGTGGCGGCTCCCGAGCTGCCAGCCCACTATGACTTCCCACAGCCGCTAACGGTATCTTATCGTGCGGCGCCTGGCCCCGTCATCTGACCCACTACTATAGCCGGTCCTGCCTGCCGCCACGATGAGCGTGAGAAAAAAGCTTAGCCACGGGTCCCTTCTCATGTGCCTCTCAGGAACGTCTGTATATTGCCCCAGCGACGATATTGCGACAGAGATTCTTAAGAGGTCGACAATACAGAGACATAGCCAGATAGCCTAATCGCGATCCCGAATTTCCCTCCCGAAGACCTTACCTCACCGTGGGTTGCACGCCATCCCCCAGACCCCGACAACCCAAGGTGGTATTCGGACGGGCTACTACTTAGGTGCTCCACACGCCTCTCCCCCCCCACCACCACTGCAGCTTCGGCTCCCAAATCACCTTGTCCCACTCTGAGAGGACGCGATATCCATTCAGTCAACTCGTGGGCACTTCACACCCTCTGCATGGGAAGCAGGTACGCAAACCACCAATCAGAACGGCACGGGCTGGGATTCGGGCAGGAACGTCGACACCTCAGGCTCAAATGAACTGCTTCGTGTGCGGGGCATTCTCTTTCTTGACTTGCTCAATCTCGTCCTCACCCTGCAGAGTTTCTTCCCCGATAGTACAACCTCGACACCGGAAACCGCCTCAGCTGCACCCGCAAACTGCCGTCTTGCAGATCACTGCATAAGGTGACCTACTTCGCGTACGCAACCTCTCCCCAGAGCGCCCGGTTCGCTGCCATCCTTTGGCTGTCCAGCGCGGCTACCGTCGACAACCCTGGTGGCTGGTGTCGGCCCGCCCTTCGCGTTATCTGTCGCCGCCTCCCCGGATCTGCTGTGTCTCCATCTCAACGCACACTTGCCCCTTCCATAGCCACCAGCATCGCCAGCCTTGGACCCAGGCCCAAACCAGCAGAAAATACACTATCTCGCCCGCCTCCATCGCTGCTGCTCGTCGGCGCATGCGAGCAGTTTGCGCTCACTCACCCGCCATCAACTCGTCTGTGATCTGCGGCCACGGCCACCCCTACCTCGGCCAGCATGTCACCTCAAGAGTCGCCTAGGAAGCCAGAGGTGCCAGACAGACAGAATCGCATGGATGTAGACGAACAACAAGAATCACCCATCCTTCCTCTGGCCCAGCTAGCCCGCGCAGAGCAGGCCGAGCCGGCACCGATTGAGCCGGCCACACGGGATGAGATGGCAGTCGAAACCCCAGAGCCACAGATCCAACGCTCCGAGGTGAAGACCCCCGAGCCTCGGGCGTCCAAGGAGACACTCAACGGGGCCCGGAAAGACTTCCCGCAGGTGTCGCCAAGCACACCGGGTCATCTCGCGCCGTTCGATTGGGACGAGTTCGAGACCCGATATGAACAAGCCATCGCAGAAGCTGACGAGAAGGAAGAAGCCCTCCTCAAAGAGTTTCAAAAGCTAGTCGAGGTCCGATCAGCCAGTCCCGTTTGGTTGCGACTGCCCTGTGCTAATGTCTCTGTAGTATTTCAACGTCTGGGCAGCTGCCTCCTCTGTCCATGATACTGAGAGAGGCATCAAACGGCTTCAGACAAGGGAGCGGTACGTACGGATCTCGGAGCAGACACTCTCCCAGAAGAAGAAGCACCTCACCGAGGTCGTCCGTGCTTTTCAGAGTGCCCTGGCGCTGCTGAGCCAGCCTTAGAAAGGACGGCGACCCGAGCGTATTGCATCCGGAGCTTGAAGGTTGGAGCATGCATCAGGATTGTTGCTACCGCGACGACAAAGTGCGCGCTTTGGGCAGTCGCACGGGGAAGTGCGGCATTGGTACTGTAAATGAGCTGCAGCATGCCTGCGGCCCAACGACTATTATGACTTATGACCAGCTCAAGAGTAGCTCTATGCGTGCCAGAACAGCTTCGCTATATGAACCTGTATCGGGACGTAACTATTTTTCTAATGCCATCATCATATATGATTAGCTCAAACCGCTACCGTCTCTTTTCTGGCCTCTTGGTACTATGTGACTTGGCGGAGGCGGCCCCTCGCTCGTCCCGCCCTTCACTGTCTTGCTGCGAGCTGAACGCAGCAAGGATCGCACGATGACGAGGAAATTGTGTCCAAATTCGTTCAAGAAGTTCGGTTCGCAGTCGCTCTAGGACACTTTCCTCTCGCCCAATACTACGGCGTGAGACTGGTAAGTGACAAGGGGCGAAGTCAACAAGTGCTACCACCTGGAGACGCGCACTGACCACTACCCATTTATCGATAAAAGCTTCCGTAACCACGACTTCCGCCAGGTATCGGCTTTTTGCCCGAGACTTTTACAAAGCGAACAGCGTCGCGCAATGCGAAATGGCTGGCGCGACGCTCAAAGTGCCGCAAATAAGTCATGTATGTATATTATGCAATCCTTTCTTCGATTTCCAGCCGCTAACTTTGTCGCGCAGGAAGAATTAGCTGCCTTCCACGAAGCCCACCTCTCCAAGGCTGCAGCGGACAACTTTGGCTCTCAGTTCCTGTGCCCCTTGGCCGGCGCTGCCGACCCTACCTCCGTTCTCGACGCAGAGGAAGATGGGAACTACTATGAGGAGGAAGAGGAAGATGATGGGCTGGGTTACTACCCCGATGGCGTGAAGCGCACCCTTACGGACGAGCAAATCGCCATGTTCCGACACTCGGAGCTTGAGTCGCTGCGGCGCGCGAAGGAGAAGGCAGGGAACCAAGGACATGAGCGGGGCGAGCTCCATCCGACTGAAGACGGCGAGATGCTCTCGGAAGGCGAGATCTCGTCGGGTGCCCCGGCACCGACGACCAAGAAAAAGAAGAAAAAGCGGCGAAACAACAAACACCGAACCCAGACCGAGGGCCAGCAGATCGATCTGCGCAAGCGGACGTGGGACGTAGTGGATACGGGCCTTGACAGTCTTGATTATGGCGAGACTGAGGGAGCGCCGTCCCCTGCGGCGAACCCAGCGCAACGGAGACGCATAGCGTATGATGACGACTGAAGGACGGGACCCTAGAGTGATTGTACAACATGGTACAACACCTGATGGACTAGACAGCCTGATCGGTTGAAAGCCGTTGCGGCAGTTTGTTGCCCTAGAGGCCGGGGAAGAACCATGAGATGGTAAGTGTGGTCCCTGCATTTTTACTTCACGATTCCAAAATGATGAGATCATCGTATCGTCATCCTTAGACGGAAATCTGGCAATCGTTCTGTAGCCACAGGGAACTGTGTTACGGAGCGAGAAGCTTGAATGTGTCGAGTTATAATCTTCTCTCTGATTAACTGGTTGCACCCGGGTCGTTATGAGCAGCATCTTATTATAGCTGTATGCTAACCTGGGAGAATAGACAGACCATCATCATCATGACCAAACGAGATCTTTTAGGAGCTGGGATGGCGAGCCAGAGCGCGTTTTGCCATAATACTCCAGGTACAAGCCAGATCGAGTGAAATTCTTCGGCCCAGGAGTGATGTCACATCTTCCCCGGCCTACACTCCGTAGGAGTATTTACGGGTGATGCAAGACGTGGATCGCCGGCCCTTATGCTAGCAGGTTGGGCGCCTCAATCTCAACGCAGAAGAGCTCTCGGAGCAGAGTAACCTGTATCAGAAGTATCTCGGATGCGGGTTAACGCGGTGAGCCGCCGCGTAGTTGATATACTTTAGGTTTGCGGTAACGTGGAGGCCGTGGGCCCGCGCGCCAAACCATTCTTTGCTGTATTACCCTCGCTACAAGCCAGATCTACTAGGATACCCGCAGTTCGAGGATTTCTGCAGAATAAAGCTGGTGCTCAACCATCCTCACTAAGACGAAAAAACCAACCTCCTTTTCGTCCAGGGCGGAGCCTCTGATGCGTTCAAAGAGGCGTACGCGCGCTGCCGAGAGGTCCATACCCATGAGGACGACCACTACGCCGAGCTGGAGCCGGAGGAGGTGTTCGCGGAGCCGCCGTACGAGATGGAAGAGCTGTCAAATGAGGACTAGCTAGAACTCACGCTCATGGTCCCAGATCGCGCGCCCACGCAGGAACCGTAAGAGCTAATCGGGCGCAGAGATCTCGATCTGGCGTACGATTGGGGAGGACACGTTGGCAGGTATACGCATGACCACTTCCCCGGCGGGACATACTGGCGCGAGATCCAAGCAGCGTATTCTCCAGAGCCTGAATTCGTCCCCCTGGAAGTGCGCGATATGCTAAATGGGAGGCAGCGCTTGATCTACGATACAATACTAGGTCATTCCCAGCAAGATCAACCAGAGTAGCTAGCTACTACTTTAGATCGATAGCGCTGGGGTCACTGGAAAATCGTACTTAGTAAAGATCTTAGCCAGCCACAGGGAAGCCCACGGCAGTGGATCGGTGGAGCTGGCAGCTCTAACTGGCGCTGCGAGCGTAAATATGCACGGAAATACGATTCATGTTTTGTTAGGACTCTCCTGTCCATAGAGATGGGGCGTTTTGAGAACAAATGGTATGCTAGCAAGATCTTAGCCAGCCACTAGATCCGGCGCAAACGCCACAATGTGATATCCGTAGCGACGAAGTGAAGCAATGAGACGCCGTCCGGCCAAGATCCCGCGAAAGGGCGTTTTCTCGCGGCAGTGATTACCTACCTACCTTGGCCTTGGCAGTTCGCCCTCTCTGCTCTCTGCTTCTCAGGATTGATTAGTCGCGCGAGGTAGGCACGTCTTTCCACACACACTTAGTGGTCTTAGTCAGCCGCAACAGCGTGCCCTGAGACGCAAAGAGAGGCTGCGCGGGCCCCCGGACTTACACATTAGCGCATGAAAGAGCCCCAAAGAGGGCTTCTCATTTTCCACCCAACGCGAGACGACAGCACTCGAGCAGCGGCTCGGTCAAAATGTCCCTCTCGCTCCTCCCGCACGAGTTAGACACGGCTGCTTCGGGCCTCCGTGCCGTCCAGGCCTGCGCCGCCTGCCGTAAGCAAAAGAGGAAGTGCGACAAGACGCTCCCGACATGCTCGCTCTGCTCGCGCATGGGCCGCCCCTGCGACTATGCCGACTCGCAGCCGCCGCCGACGGCGGACGACCTCGCCACCCTGCAGTCGAGGCTCCGGGAGCTGGAGCACCGTCTGAGCAAGCAGGAGCAGGAGTCCCCGCCCGCGATCGCCGAGAGGGAGCCCGCACCGCTGGCGAACCCAAGAGGCCCGCTCTGGAAGGGCGCCCAGGCCAACAGGTTCCCGGCCGCCATGTTCCTAGACATCGACTGCTTCAAGTGGGCCAGCATGACCGTCCCGCGGCCGTCAGTGGAGATCCCCATGGTAAGTACGGCCTGTCTAGCAACCTGATAGATTGTCTGTCGGCTGCCGCAAGTAGTCCGCCGCACCGTGCTCCCCACTGCGTAGACCCATCTTTGCAAAAGCTGGCGACGGTGCGCCCCCGCGGCTGCTTCTTCCTCCCGAGCAGCGCTAACCGCTGGTGGTTGCAGGAGGTGCTCGAGGTCCTGGGTCGCGGCAACACCGTCCAGGACGCTGCCAGCAGCTACTTTGAGAGCATACACTGTTGGTTCCCCATAGTTTCCAAAAAGCGCATGGCCATTGGCATCCCTATGTGGGACGCCGGCCCGGACCTGGCCATGCTGTTCCTGGCGATGAAGCTGGTGACGGCGCCGCCGGTCCAGGGCACCCGGGCCGTGGACAACCCGCTATACCCCATGGCAAGGCGGTTCCTCTCCCTGCTCGAATCGAGCGGCACAGTGTCCTTGCAATATGTACAAGCCCTGGTGCTGCTTGCCATATACGAAATGGGTCACGCAGTATACCCAGCCGCGTGGATGACCGTCGGGGCGTGTTCTCGTTACGCCGACATCTTAGGCATCCCTTCCTTCCGGGAGAGCACTGCAATCATGGGAACCCTGGTATGTTGCCTTCTGTGCATTCTCATTCCGGGGGGGACGCCTCTGACTCGGAACCAGTCAACGTGGACAGAAGCAGAGGAGCGGAGGAGGGTGTGGTGGGGGATATTTATACTCGATAGAGTGATATCCCTCGGAAACAAGAAACGGTTTTGCGCCCCGGAACCAGGGGACAAAGATATGCTCCCAGTGAGCGACCAGGCATGGGTATGTTCGCATCTCCTAGGGACGTGGGCCCCTTCCGTCCTAGGCTCCATGTTTCGGGTCCCGCTCACTGTTGCACGCAGGACGACGGAGACATGATAAAGGCCTTGCAGCGGCCTGTGTCGACGCCCGTAACAGAGCCGGCCGGCGCCTTCACGCGCCTCTGCCAAGCCGCGATCCTCGTCAGCCGGACCATGAACCACGTCCGCACGACGGTCAGGAACCACGTGTCCGGCGACCGCGAGCCGCCCTTCGACCCCGCCGAGGCCATCGGCCTCATTGACGACATCGTAGGGTTCGAGAAGGCAGCCGACAACGGGGCGCCGGCAGGGCCCGGCCTCCTCTCATGCCGGATGCTCTCCATGTCGGCGCTCATCCTCATGCTCGACATATACAGCTGTCCCGAGAACCTGCGCGACGGCCCCACGCCCAACAGCTTCGACACGGGGCCCAAGTCGGAGGGCGAGCTCGAGATGCAGGTGCGCGCGGTGACGGGGCTGCGGGACGTGTCCCTCCGAGTGCGCGACCTGGGGGTCGACCACCTGCTCGAGGACCTCGTGTTGCCGGCATCGCTGCGGCGTGCCAGCCCGCTCTGCCTGGACGCGCTCTACGGCTCCATGGCCACGCTACGGTGGCTGTGGAAGGAGAGCGGCGAGGAGAGCATACATGTCGCTCTCAACGACATCAAACAATGCCTAGTACGCCTCTCGATGCGGTGGATGCTGGCGCAAGAGTATCTGGGCATGGAGCAGCATCATGATATCACGACAGCCATGGCATGGCGGGCAGCGAATGACCCCGGCGCCGGATTTCGGTGAGGCGTGGTGGGACCCGGGGCGTTTGGCGTCTTCATATAGCAGGCATCACCAATACGGGGAGGGGACCTCACTGGACTTGCGTGGCATGCGAATCGGACGAGAGATACCTGGTTTTAAGGACTTGAATGGAGGCCACCAGACAAAAATTATGCAGGCAATTTATTCGTGTCATGGCACACACTCACGGCCGCCAGCGAGGGCCGCATGGCTCTCAAGAACCCAGCACATATATATATGTATATATATGTAGATATATATATACAGCATGCTTTCCGGGGAGGGCAGGCACAGCAGCTCGCCACGGTGTCTAGTCTATCTATACAGCGCTATTCTTTCCCTCGCATCACTTGAATCGCTAGAATGACGTTGCAGTGGGCTGTGGTTCCCAGTCGAAGCCTCCGCTTAGAACTTGTACACCTGTTCGGGCGTGTATCCAAGCTCCTTCAGGATACCCGTCAGCTCGCCCTGGTCCCTGGGGCTCTTCTTGTTGCCCGAAACAGCGTTCATCAGGCCTGGCGGTCCGCAGATAAACACCTTGATGTTGTCGGTCTTAGGCTCCGGCAGCACCGTCTTGAGCAGCTCCTTCGTGATGAAGCCGCCGGTGCCAGGCCAGTCCTTGGGAGGCTTGTCCAGCACGTAGAAGGCACGGAAGCGTTGCGGATACGTGTTCTCGAGCTCAGCAAGCTCGTTCCGGAGGAGAATGTCCTCCTCAGTCACGTTACCAAAGACGAGCGTGACCTTGGTCTTGTCGTTAGGGTTGTTGAAAATGGCCCGCAGAAGCTGGAACATGGGCGTGATTCCAGTGCCGCCCGCGACCAGGCCGATGTGCTCGTGCTTGTTGGTGCTCCAGGCGTACTTGGGAAGCGGGCCCTTGAAGTCGAGCCGCTGGCCGGGTACCATGTCGTGCATGTGCGTCGACATGGGTCCATTCTCGTACTTCTTGACGATCAGGTCAAGGTAGCCCGTGGCATCTACAATACATCTCTGTCAGTCACAATTGCGGCCGGCGCAGGAAGGACGGGGCTGCTCACCCTCATCGCTGATGGGTGTGTACGGGCGGAGGACAGGCTTCTCTGCGTCCGCAGGCTTGAACTTGGTCAGGAGGGCGCTCGCAACGCTGAGGCCAGAGACCTGGTCCTCCTCGGGCAGCTTGAAGCGGAAGCGTTTGGTGTTGTGGTTAACGGTCTCGACTTCCTCGAGCTTCAGGCTGAGGAAGCCCTGCTCGCCGCCGGTGAAAGCCTTCTTGGCCTCGAGGCCGGGGACGGCTGCGGCCGCAGCGCTGGCAGCATCCTTGACTACAGCTTCCGCCTTCTTAGCCGCCGGGGCTCCAGAGGAGATGAAGTAATAACCGGCGAGACCTAGGGCGCCAGCCGCGGCGGCGTAGAGGACGGCGTTGCCTCCTTTGCTCTCTGACGGCTTGGCGTCTGCGGCATAGCGACGGAATTGCTGCGTGGTTCTGGCGTCAGTCCGAAGTCTGCATTGCAGGCAGCCCAGAGCTTCGGTGCTAGCTCGGCCCTCGCGAGCAACCGGAGCTCCGAGCTAGGAAAGTTCCAACTCACCTGCCTCACAGGGGCAGCAGCCCGGAAGGCGGAGCGCGCAGCAAACATAATCTCCGTAGGCAAAGAAAAAAAAATCAAGTGCTGGGCGATGCACTGGGATGAGGGGCAAGCGGAGGGCGGGAAGTACGGGAAGAAGGAAAGACGGGTCGTCTCGTTGGGGCTCGGGCGGCGGAGTGCGAAGGTTAAGAATGATGGGGAGCTCTAGAGCTTTGCTCGGCAATTGTCCAGTCCCGTTGGTCCCAGTGGGACTATCCGGGTCTGACGACATCACTGCTAGGCCCTGCAGCCTACTCTAGTGCAGATTTATTATTACTAATGCTCTGCCAGTTATAACCCTAACCCTTACAAAGTCCAATCCACCCACTGTACAAGACTGAGGCCAACCAGGTGATATGAGTGAGGGCTTGAAAGCCAGTGAACGGCCCATTTGGCTTGTTACTGGTTCTTTTGGCTTTTTCCTAGTCCCTTTGGCTCTCTGCTGGCCCTATAAACTCCCCGTATCTGAGTCAATTTCTTGTCTTATGTGCACGTGTGAAAAGAGTGGATTATTCGTCCTCCCCCTAACAAAGAAACAAGGGGCTGAACGCGGAACCCTTAAGTGAACCATTCGGTTCCGGATACTGGATGGCTGCGGGGAATATGGGCATCATCCTCCGGACATGGTAGATCAGGTCTAAGGGGCATATCCGGTGAAGCGATTACTAGCATCAAAGCTAGCGTAGATCAGCAACGAGGGTCATGGTAACCACGGATCAGAGCCAGCCCTGTGGTGCAAAATACCCCATTCTTCTAGTAGAAAAAAAGGAATCAGAAGAGAGGTATGAGGCTTCACATGACGCCCTCGATCCTCACAGCCTCCCACCAAACAGAAGCTCTCCAGTTAATGCATAAGGAGACCTCTACATGGGTTTCCCGCCGATGGAATCTTCCGTCTACAGGCCTTGAATGACTCACCACACTAGGAAAAGGGGACGGCGCGGGAACGGCAGCTAGAGGGCTACCTTAGCCCGGCCAGGACCCCATAAGGGCAGCACGGGTGGTTTCGTCTTAACTGTTTAGCTGTAGACTAAACGAACATTGCCAAGATACCGGCGCTGCCTGGGGAAGCTCGCTCAGGGGCTCAGCCAGGAGAGAGACGGTTGCTAGCTGGACCGCGAGGGGTCGGGGAGAGAGGGAGAAAGAGAGAGAGAGAGATTACGGCACGATCAACGAGACAGTAGGTGCAGGTCGTAAACGAGATTTCGATTGTTCCTTTTTGCCCTTCGGATACATCTGCCTCAGGATTACACTGCTGTGACGATCCTCGATGTCTGGGATGGAAGGGAGGTGTACCCCCTCCCACTGCAAGACACCATAGATTCACGCGGCCTCCCGTGGGAGGGCCGTCTCATAACTCGCTCAAATGCAAATAGAAAATCAAAATCCACAGCCCCCTCCCTTCCAAACCCTAGTCCCTTCCATCGCCCCGCCACCAATGCATAGATAGCCAGGCTGCACAGTTTCTCGGTCCAGCCTCGGGGGAAGGACCGTCCGTATGCTCCCATGTCGGTCCTTGTCGAAATGCGCAAAACGCCAAGCTAAATCGTAGAGCCGAATGGACTTGTAGCAGCAAAATGTTCAAGAAGGAAATGCCCTTCGCCTCTCCTTAGATCATACTGGTGGTACATAGAACCCCTCGCCCGGGGGCCCTCTTGCTCATCAAAGACGTCGCATTCGACGCGTCTTATTCCTTCTGTGCCGCCGCCTCCTTAGCTTCTTCCTCTGCTGGCCTGGTCTCAGACTGCAGCTTTGCATCGGGGAGTGTCTCCAGGATTGGTGTAGAATCGCTCTTCTTCCCACCGGCGGCATCCTGGCTGCCGCGGCGCATCATACCCACATCCTGGTGGAACAGGAGAGTGGGCGTGTTGGCCTGGCTGCCACCTCGCTGGCCGTGGTAGTGTACGACCTGAGGTGGCATCTGGCCGGCCTGGGTGCCGAGGAGATGCTGAGGATAGGGATCAAGGTCCTTGCTGGACGTAGAGAAAGTCGACACCACCGGCTGGTGGTATCCATTCGAGGCATTGCTTGGGGTGGGAGTGTGACCGAAGTGATGCTCTGCTTGGGTCGGCGTTCCGACTTCGTTCGGGCTTGCCGGGCTCTCCCCCAGGTTGCTTGTGAGGCTGCTTATCCCCCCTTCGATGTCCCGCAGCAGGCGCACGTATTCCTCCGGGACGAGGCCGCTCTCCTGCGTCTTGGGATCCTCGGCGACAAGCCAGCCCTGGCCATGTCTATACGAAACCCATATGATCTGGCCCTCGACAAGCGGCAGCTCGTTCTCGTTCTCCCGCTCAAAGTCGAAGAGCGCCACGGCCTTACCGTGCATCTCCTCGTCGGGCGACGTAATGGTAAACTGATAGTCCCGCGAATACCTCGACTGATCCTCCTCGTAGAAGCCCGGGGAAGAGGCGGAGCTCTCATCCGACTCGGATCTGTACCCACCATCCTGGTCGCCGTACTGGCGCTGGGCCGGCGCGGCTGGGTAGGCGTTGCTGGCGTGTCGCGCTTGGTCCGGCGGGTACGTCACGAATTCGCCGCCGGGGCCATTGGCCTCGCTTCCTTCGTTGACATAGTACCTTTCGCTGCCATCGCCACTGGTTCCAACATAGTATCCCCTCTCACGATCGTAGTTGTTAGGGTTTAGGACGCTGCTAGCATCCTGAGGAGTGTGAACATCCCGGGAGCTGCGGTGGCGTCCATGACCAAAGGTGCTCGAGGAGGACTTGTGCTTTCGATGCCGGGAGCTCACCACCGGGCTTTGGAGATCTTCGTCCTCACTCCAGGGCGGGCCGTCGCCAAAGTGGATGGGAGGAAGGTCGCCGACTTTGTCGGCAGATTCGTTGTTCCACGACGATGTGCTCCAACCCTTGCTGTCCCACGCAGTCGGCGGGTCTGAGAGGCGTCTGGTCTCGCTCGCGGGCGTCGTCAGGCCAGAGAGCGGCTCGGGCGGCGGGCCGTAGTGGAGAGGGTGGGCGACGGGATAGGCAAAGTCCCTGACCAGCGTGTAGGAGAGACTAGAGGGAAACAGCGGGAAGATATGCGAGGGTGGCCGTGATCGGGAGGGGACGGAGCCGGTCGAGTATTGCGACAGGCGATTCTTGGACGCGTGCGACATTGGCCGCGGAAGTGTGCTCCTCCGAGAGGGCGGCGAGGTGATGAGCGGCGGAAGAGGGGGGTGGTTGGGGTTTGGCGGCGGCGACGAGATGGCAGGCGGCGAAGTTGCTGGACTGGAACCTGGCGACATGACCGCCGTCATCTTTTGGGGGAAAGAGTCCCTTCTGCTCGAAGGAAGTTTGCGCAAGCCCCAGAGGGGGTCTGTAGTGGATCCCGGGTGACCACCACCTCCGCTGCACCCGTCTGTACTGGGCCCAAGCCGGATGATGGTCTGTGTCCAACGAATGAGCCTGGGGGTCGCTCGTCGCAGCCGAAAACAACGGCGGTAGGAGAGAGTATGGATGCCGGACTGGGGCGACGGCGGCCTAGATGGGCTCGATACGGCCAAGAGGGATCGTGTGCTCACCAGAAAGTTGCGGTGTCACTTCCGCCCGCAAGCAGAGTGTGCGATGCAAGAGAGATGAGTTCCCAGGCCCGGAAGGCAGCAGCGTGTGCGCTGCACAGCAGTATATCTCGGGCAGCGCGGGCTGGACGGTGCGGAGGAGCGATGCTCGTCAATGTTTAATGCTGGCGATCGAGTTGTTGTGAAGGGTAAGAAGAGCCAGCACCAGCCGGCCTGACTACACTGGTTGCATTCTGTTGGAGGGGAGAAGCGGATGCCCTAGCCCAGGCGGCTGAGGTGGTCTGTGTTGACCCTGACAATAAGCGCCGCTGCTGCACTGCGGCAGGTCCAACCGCGCGCCCAACTGGACCTCCCTACCCAAACGAAAGTCTGTCTAGCGCTCAAGGGAGCATGTGCTTTTGCAGCTATGCAGAGAACAGGGCAACGATTGAGCATCATCCAAGACATCTAAAGACACTCTAGGAGGAAATCTAATTGATTGATGTCATGTTTCCCTTCTGTCGGCGCTCTTTTCTGCAGCCCAGTTTCTCGGCCCCCCCTTTTCCCCCTTTGCCTTTTCCTGTATTGGGACTGTGCACTAAATTCGTCGTTGGGGATGGTGGCTTGAGGGGAGGATCCCTCGGAGCATTTTTGATCCCCAATACAAGGGCCGCCGACCGACCCAGTGTGGCCTTGTCTAGCTGGCCCCCCTCCCCTTCGGTCGCATCTCTCCCTTTTAGGTTGTTGTGGTCGATTTCGCAGGGCATTATAGCCTAGCTAGGTTCTGAAGTCGGTAGGCTGAGACAATGGGCTCACAGCGGGCTCTGGCCCCCCCTACCCGACTTGTCGAGTCTTCGGGGTCCTGGCCACGATCGACGGCCAGGGTGGTGGGAACGGGCTGGAGCTACCAGCTGCGAACGCCCGCACAAAAAAAGAAAAGCACGCAACCACAGGATACCCACCAAGCGCAGAGCACAGGGCACAGAGCACAGAGCACAGAGCGGGGAGCGACCTAGACGCCAATGCTGCACGAGCATTGGTAATCCAGAACTGAATCTCACCCCTTCAGGTATCGCTGAGGACCGACAGCGCCCTTCTGGAGCGCTGCTCCCACCTTGCGGGGGGCACCGCCATTGGCTTGTTGGCCAACGAGGTTTCATCCCTCGAGCTGCGAGCGCTAAACTCATTGGCCCAGCCCGGAACGCTCCACGACTGGCCCGCGGGCGGCTTGAGGGAAGACGAACCGTTGGCTCTGAGAAGGAGGGGAAGGAGGGGGAAATAGGAGGTCGCACAAGTCGTGCGGCTGCATGGGCCATTCGGGAGACTGCCTGCACCTGGGGCCCAATCGGGCCTGACCTTCGCACTTCCAAGTATGGTTATGGGCGAGTCGCGTGGCTGCAAGGAAGAGTTCTAGGCGAAGAAAGTCTCTGCCTTGGCTTCTTTGAGATTCGATCAGAGCCTGGCTGGAAAAGGGGGCCTCAGGGTCACCTCCGGTCGGCGGCAGTAACACCACCCAATCCGGCGGCTATCTTGGCCGTTGCCCATGGCGCCCTGCTCGACACCTGTTGAGGAATAGCATCATCCTTCTCTCGAACTGACGCTAGCTAGGTCGTCATTCCAAGATGGACCCAGACAGAGAGGGGAGAGGCGGACATGCCTTTTACTCCGTAGTAGAGTGTGGTGGAGGCAGAAGGGGGGATGGGAATACTCGGCAAAACATACATAGCAGGGAGCGGTTTTTTTTTGTGGTTTTTTTTTTTTGGCCCCGGTGCCATCTGATCACGCACATGTCCCATCATGCTTTGGAGAGGCGGACAAAGTTGTCAGTTTTGACATTGTCCAAGCCAGGACACCCGCCGGACAGGACAATCTAGAAACCTGGTGGGGTCAGAGAGCTTTCTGCCACAGGCTCGGACCCACTTTGGTTACTAAGGCGGCCAGGCTGGTGTTTGAGAATCACCGCTTCTCAAGTCGAAATCAAAATTTTGCAGAGCTCGAGCATCAACAGCTCGCCAGCCGCCCAGCCCTGCTCACAACTTCGTGCGGCCCAGCCATTTCTGTCCCCCATGTCTTGAACCAGTGGCAAAAACCGAAGGAGACAAGTGCTTCTCCTCTTTGTCTCTTTATCGTGGTAAGTCTACGCGCGCCTGCTGCCAACCCTGCTTTCTATCTGGAGGAACCCTCTGTCATGATGAGATATTATTATTGGAGCTGTCCTAGGCTTTGCCTGTGACGAGAAAAGAATTACATTTAATACGCTTTTATCTGAATTTCTTGCCACTTGACCTATTCACTTGCCTACCATTTAAAAGCTAGGCCTGCTGACACCCTGCGCCCGGAACAGCTCTTCTCTCGAGAATGCCAACCCGACTAGGACCAACCTCCGTCCTATCGTCTCCCGGCTGAAGATTCTCTGCCATTCGGAAACACACGTCCTACGATACGTCCCACGATGGAGACCGCTCCTGGCTCCGCGGACCCCGCCCAGGCCCAGAACGGCCATCAGGAGGACGAAGGTGGATTCAAGCTCAAGTTCTGTACTGTCTGTGCCAGCAACCAGAACAGGTACGACGTCCCGAACTGCCTGCAAGCCAAATTTCACACTTGAGCGCTAACGTCTGTTGCCATTCATATAGATCCATGGAGGGTCACCTCCGCCTCTCTCTCGCCCACTTCCCAGTGATTTCCTTCGGCACCGGCTCGCTCGTGCGACTACCGGGCCCGACCATCACCCAGCCAAATATCTACAAGTTCAATGAGACTTCGTACGACAGCATCTACAAAGAGCTAGAGTCAAAGGACCGTCGTCTTTACACGGCCAATGGGTTGCTCAACATGATCGGTAGAAACCGCGATGTCAAGACTGGTCCGGAGCGCTGGCAGGATTGGCAGATTGGTATGCCTAGAGTCAAGAACGTGACCGACCGGGGATTCGAAGGAAGCCAAGGTGGTGTCCCGGATATAGTCATCACGTGTGAGGAGCGTTGCTGGGACGCTGTCATCGACGACCTTCTCAGCAGAGGCTCCCCGCTCAACCGTCCAGTCCACGTGATCAACATAGATATCAAAGATAACCACGAGGAAGCGTCGGTCGGCGGAAGGGGCATGGTGGACCTTGCTAACTCGCTGAACACGGCCGCCGTGGAGGAGCGTGAGAAAATGGGAGCCGGTGCTTTCGACTCTGGAAGCGTGGCGGCCAGGTCCAGCTTCGACGAGCGCGTCCCAGACGTTCTCGCTGAGTGGCAGGAAAGGTGGCCTAACCTGCCGGCGACATGGACGCTGGCCTGGTTCTGAGGGCCGGCGGGCACCAGAACGAGGCTGGAGCTTCGAAGGAAGCCACCTTCCGCGCCTCAGGCGTCCCACGCTTTGAGTCTTACCGGGTTCGATTTGCCCGGTCTGACATGGTCTAGCCAGCTCTTCTACCTGCTAGCAGGACCCGAGGGAGGGTGTTGGGGTACCGCCGGGAGGCACACATGTAAAGAATGGCGGCTGCTCTATGTATAGTCTCGAGGGCCGTGGGTTCACGACCCGGGCCTCGAGAGTGTCAGCTTGAGCCCGGCATTGTACCACCAAATGTTTAACCCTCCTCACGAGCCCGGGGTTTCAGCCGCGACACCTGAGCCGTCGCCTTGCGAGACGGAGCTAGGTGACTTCCAGAAACCCGGAGACTATACCTCTTCCAAACATGAACTCTGCCAACTCTTGCGCAAGCTGTGGGGCTAATTCCCCTAGTGCATTTGATAACGGCTTGTACCGTGTCCTGCGTGTTCTGCTTGCTTGCTGGCATGCTTGCCTTGTCTGTGCTTGCTTCTGGGGGCCAATGGTCTGACGTGGGCCTTGTAATGAAAAGATGGCAGGGGCTTTGAGCCTCCCAGGACCGAAATTGCAGAGTGGTACGTACCTCCAAGGAAGCGCCGGGCACGTCCGCAACGAGGCGTGACAGGGGAGGCGAGAGACAGAGCTGGTGCCATGTACACACCGGTCCAGCTGCGCGTCTGTATCGCTTCTAGAAAGCCCGTCAGGAAACACGGGCGCTCGTACAGCACGGGCCGTTAGCAACCAGCAGACGTTGCTCTGTTTCTGGGGCTTCATCGACAAGATCACGCCGATTTACCCGGCCTATCAAACCGTCGAATCTGGGGGATACGCTGCAAAAGCTTGGTCGGTGCTTGTCCATGCGCCGGCGTCTCGCTCCACATAAAGAGTGGCCCTGGTCCCCTCCCCATTTTCGAGGCGGCAGATAATGGAGCCCCTCCCACGGCCCAATAGATCGGCATCTAGGCCTAGAAGCATGCACACCCATATTTTTTTCTCTGGGCAGCGTTCGGGTTCTATGGGCTGCTGGCTGCTGACGACCCCAGGTGCTGACGGGCCCTGGCGCGCCCGCGAGCCGCGAGCCGCACTAAATAAAGAGGCAGCCCAAAGACGGCACAAACAAGCCTCTGGCGTACATAGGCGCACTACCCGAACGGATGGCTGGAGACCAGCCACGACGACATGCAGAAAGCATCGCGACAAGAAAGAGCTACATAGTAGGAGGCGGCTGGGGTGGGGTGTGCGCGGCCAAGGAACAGCCGAAGCGTGCAATCACGCTCCCCACCTTCATAGCCATCCCAGACAGCTTCATCATCTTTTAAGCATGCTGTAATTAGCGAACCAGCTTCGCAGGAGGTACTCCGTACTTCTATGAGCTGCGCTGTGCGGCCTGGCCCAGCTGGGGGACCCGCGCGTGGATACTGGCAGGACTGGCATAGGGAGCCGTGCATAGCAAAAGGGGCTCGCTCCGCCGCCCTCTGGATGGGGCGACCCCGGCCGGTGGAGATGGACCTGACCCTGGCGTACCACCGTTTTTGGGGGCAGCGTCCCGGAACCTAATCTTGGGAGATGGGCCGGCACCCTTGAGGAGGTCCTTGGCCTCCCCGTTGAGTCGGGGGATCCAAAGAGACAATATAACGGATCGAATGCAGTGCTCATGATGGGAGCTTTCCTCTCTTGAAAGAGAACCCCTCCCCCTTCTCCTTCTTGCCGCCTCCCCCGTGTTAGACCTCGACGCGACTGATCCCCGCGCCTCCCCACTCCTCCTTGCTTTGTCTGGCATTCTTTTTTGTGCGTACTTTTTATATTTTGTTTCTCGCCGCGGAGTTTCGCCCGTCCCGTCCGTATTCCCTCTCTCCCTCTCGACTACATTGCACCCAATTACTCTTTGGTACCAAGGTACTTGGGCGGAATCGTGGGCACCGATCCTGACCAGGTACGCTCCAACGCGGCTTCTGATTTGTCCAGACCGGGGTCTCCGTCCCCACCCTCCCAGCCCATGATCGATGTGCTCTCCGTACCTGCCGTAGCGCGCGACTAACAAGGAGACGGCGACCCAGCAACACCGACACCGCCTGCGCACCCACCCAAGTCGAGCCAGTCCGGGACATCAAAGCCCTGTCAATTTAGGGGGTGGCCCAGCGTCCAAATTTCTAGCCCCCTTTTTGTCTTCCATTCCCAGCAAAACCGCCCCAGGAGGCATTTCGAACACGCCTTGGGCTTGTCGCATCCCAAGAACCCGCAAGCCCGCGAATCTGCGCAGTCCTTACCGATAGCGACTAGCTCGTTTACGACCTTGCCTCTTTTATTTTTCGATCTAGTTCTCCTCGTTTTTCTTTCTCCTCCCCTCCCGCCGCCCCTCCTTATCTTGGCAGATCGGATACCCGTGCGTGCGTTCCTACTCTCTCGACCGAAGGGCCCCCCCCGACACGTCCGAGAGCGAAATACACGCAAAGAAACGGCTGCCGTCTGCGAAAAAGGGCGCCCACGACTTCTCCAGGCCAAGAGGATCGCATCTTCAGACCAAAATCTTAACTCGGCTCCCGCTCGAGCGATCTGCCGCCTGCCATTGGTAGTTTCGAGTATCGACCTCGCACCACCTCCTTTTTCAGACTGTGAGACGGGGTTGCTGGCTGCACATCCTTGCGTTTCATGCTGTAACAGCACGCCAGCAGACCATTGGGGCAGACGAGACAGCCACCGCCGTCCACCGCATCCGCCTCAGGCAGCATCATCTTCGGCGCGACCTCTTTTGCCGCAGGTATCCCCGAACCAGCACTGCGACATCGTCACCGCCGCCCGAGTTGTCCAGCATAGGCGTCGGAGGCTGCTCCATACCACGCGACTCCGTTGTTGCGTTCGGTCTGGATTTGGCGTCGCGTGAGTGGCGCCTGCTGGCTGTGAGACATCCGCCCTCTCTTCCAACCACCGGATACCATGAACGCCGCCCGCAATGCACCTAATGCACCGTTGTCACCAATCTCATTAGGCGGAAGCGAATGGTCCTACCCCCCCATGGAAAACGACGGCCCCTATCCCAACAACCGAGGTCAACTCATATCACCACCCAACTCTGGAGGATCAGCCCCGATGAATGGGTTTCCACCGGGGCCCAGGAGTGCCGGCGGGCCCTCCCCGCCGCCGTCCGTCGGCCGATCGAGCACCGCGACGAATCTATACGCGAGGAGCGAGAGCGGGAGAAGTCAGCGGGAAGAGAACCAGGAGGTCATACTCGGGGAGCATTATGTATCGCTCAAGCGCTTCTTGTCCGCCACGTCGCGCGACGGCAAGCCGAACCCTCCGCCCAATAAGGCCCGCGACAAGCTGCAGCGCCTTACGGGGGTGCAGTTCCTCGAGCTCAGTACCGATGTCTTTGACGAGTTGAAGCGCCGCGAATCGGTCGGCCGCCGGCCCGCAAACGGGAACGGCGCCAACTCGCCTCCCCCCTACCTACTTCCAGAGGACAACTTCCACCCGAAACGAAATCAAGCGCGACAGAAACTCTCCTCCCTCGGCCCTCCCCGCTTTCGCGATCTTGCTACCGACGTCTTCTGCGAATTGGAACGGAGATACCCCCGTTTTGTAGAAGGAGATATCCCAAGAGTGGGAAGTCCCATGTCGGTCCGCGGGCCATCGAGCCGATCGCAGACTCCAGTAAACGGCAATGGCTTCCCTCCTAGAGGACCTAGCCGTGTCCGGCGCCCGTCTGAGGCCAGCTCAATACGAAGCGTCCGCGCTGGTCCCATGAACGGCGCCTACGGCAACAGCGTGCCGCCCTCCCCAGGTCTTCCAGGTGACTACGGGCGGCCGATGGCGAAGCAATTCCAGAGCAACACCATTGTGCCAAACAAGAGCACTATGGTGGAGGAGGACGACGATCTACTCAGCCCCACGAGCCCTCGAAACCGTGAAGACGGTTTTGCAGTAAAAGAGATTCCCAACAACCGAGGAACGAACCAGAGCGACAGCAGTGACAGGAATCCTCCGTCTGAGGTAAGAGTGAACCGTTTGGTCGACTCCTGAGCAAACTACTAACTCCCGCTGTTCCATAGACCGATAAGAAGCTCATTGAGGAGTACGAAGGACAGGTTCGGGAGCTCCGTGGGAAACTAGACGAGATGGAGGACGACATGAAGAAGAAGCAGGACGAGATGAACGGCATGCTGGACGGCGAGCGATCCAGAGCAACCGCAGCAAACATGGAGAGGAAAGAGTGGACTGACGCTCGTCTAAATTTGGAGAACCAGCTGGCGGAAGCGCAGAATTTCAACGATACGCTCCAGCGCCAGCTGGATAACATTCGAAATGAGCACGCGAACGAGGTCCGGGCGTTGAGGGATCAGATCGAGGACGCTCGGCAATCGGCGCCTGCCCCTGGTGGACAAGCCAACCCCGAGCTCGTGAGGGAGAACCAGGAACTCCGCATGTCCCTGAAGGAGCAGCAGCAGGTAACTGAAGAAGTCCGCCGCGAGGCACAAGAGTTCCTACGAGAGATGCGGGTGCTCTCTCAGCAGAGCGGCTCGGCCTGGGAGAAGCAGTCAGAGCTGGAAAAGACCATCGAGACACTCGAAAGCGAGGTTCGAGACTGGAGAAACCGCTACGCCCAGACGAAGACCCAGCTCCGCAACATGCGAGCCTCTTCGCTAGGCCTCACGATCGAACAAGACGCTGCCAAATATGTACGCGAAAAGGGGTTCACGCAAGAGAACGGGTTGGTTAAGGACGTCCACGTCACCAAATTCCAGATCGCCATTGATGAGCTCTTGCAGCGCGCGCGGGTCGATGACCCCGAGAAGGTGGTTGACTCTATGAAAGCAGTCGTGGTCAGCGTGCGCCGGATAACTAAGGATATCGACGAATCAGCTCCCGGCGACGAGGGGTTGATGCAGCAGCAAGCCAAGCTGAAGGGTCGGGTCTCGTCGACGGCCAACAATCTCATCACGGCATCCAAGAACTTCGCTGCGGCTGCCGGCATCTCGCCCGTCTCGCTGCTCGACGCTGCTGCCTCCCACCTAGTGGCGGCCGTTGTAGAGCTGCTCCGGACGGTGAAGATTCGTGCCACGCCTGCTGGTGAGCTGGAGGACGATGACGACGGGACCATGACCCCGGTGGATTCGACCGGCTTCTTTTCGCCCAGGAGCCGAGCAGAGAGCCAGAGCCAGATCTCGAGTGCCGTCTCTACCGCCATCTCCACCCAAGACTCCCTGCCGCCTCCGCCGCCCTTCCAGGGACTCGGCGGTAACCGTGGCTCGGCAGACTCGTCCGCCTACAGCCCGATCAGCTCGCCCAGAGAATCGTACTCGTCGCGCCGCCCTGCTTCCCGCGGCGGCCCTTTGACGAATGGCACAAACGGGGGCTATAACGGCATGGCGTACATGGGTATGAACAAGAACCTCCCGAATGCCCCCAACGGTGGGGGCTACGGGGGTCGTCAGCAACAGACCGCACGAGTTGAGGACTTCCGAGTCTACCTCCAAGATCAGAGTGCCATCCTGGTTGATACAATCCAGAACCTCGTGCAGCTTATCCGCAATGATGCCAGCATCAACCAGGTCACGGACGAGATAAACGTGATCACCGACGTGGTGGGCAAGGTAGTTGTCGAGAGCGAATCATTCGGCCCCAGCGGCGCGGCTCTCGTAGAGCGCCTTGCAAGCTGTCGCCAGCGGCTCTTGGAGGCCGGCGATCGCGGCATGGACCTCGCTGCCGAGGGCAAGGACCCCAAAAGCCGCGAGTGGCGCATGTGGACCCAGACGCTACCTCCCATCGCGTTCGAGATTGCCAAAGAAACCAAGGGGCTCGTCCAGCGAGCCGACGACCTACTGACGAGTGATGGCGCTGACGACTTTGCATGAACAAGATGATGGATACGAACTCACTGTCTCCTTGGGATGTTGGGAAGACAACCACCACCACGAGAACCTGCTCCGGATTCGAGAGATGCCCCTTTTCTTCGCTTTTTTGTTAGCTTGCCCTTGATACCCCCCCAATCATGGCCCTGCTTTTTTTTTCTGGCTCGTCTTGTCGTCTGGTTTTGTGGCACCCTTATTTTTTCGCACTTGGACGCTTCGCCGCTCCAAACCCTTTTTTGTTTTCCGCGCCTTCGCCTGCATAGGACGTGCATATATAGACAGACAGGATGGGTAGGATAGAGTTGATTTCTCGTTCCACTACGAGAAAAGGGAGATAAGGAGAGAAACGGAAGTGGAAAGGACGCCTAGTTGGGCCTGGTGAACCTAAATCGGAACACGAGCCCCCCCTGTATATAATGTTATTATCTCGTATTGCCAGCCCTGTGGAACCCCGCGGTCGCCACACCGCACCCGGGCAGAGTTGAAAGCAGCCTATCGACTCTATTCTTAAACTATCTACTTCGTTCATCGCCCTGCGGAGGAATGTTGATTGCCAGGGAGCTTCACGCTACGGAAGATCTCTGCGCATAGCTCTTAACCCCCACCATGTGCTCCCACGAGGGTCCAATGGCATCGCTGCATGAGGTGGTAGAAGGGAATCGTGTTTTATTTATAGCCAAGCCGTGTGTTCGTGATGTTCCTCGGCAAGGTATTCCAGCCCGGGGTACCGCATGTTGTGGCATGTAGGTTGCATCGCGCCGGGACGGTTGTAAAATGGCCGGCTACCTTGTCTCTGGGACCTAGACTGAAAAGCCGTTACACTAAATATGTACCACACAGCGGGGCACCTAGTTTATCATACGTGAAACAGGCTTCGCATGCTCCCGATCCTAGTGTACCGAGTGTTTTCCGCAGACTCCTCTATCCCGCGCGGTCTTAAACCGGCGACTGCATGTCTTGTTCAACTTGATGCCGTTGCGACGCCTCGGAGAGCGGGAGAGTAGACAGATTTTTGTCCAGTTCCCTATTATTACCAGTCTATTGCCAGTATATAGAAGGACAGGCGTCGCTATTAATGCGATATCCTTCTCGAGACTACGCGCTTCTAGCTAATATTATATCTTTGTCTTGTGGCCCGCGCAACCCAGAAATCTGAGGCCGTTGCGCCGGCCTTGACCCAGTATTTTCTATAAAATCAGAGATGGCCGTATAGGCACCCAAGTGACTCGTGCAAAAGAGAACCATGTTCCCGTTGCAATCTCGTATGCTCGTGAACGTTCCAACCGTGCCTGCCGTGTTCGTGTAGGTATCATAACAATGCGTCACAACTCCGAAGGTATGCACAATACTCCAAAGACAATGCCGTGCAAAGTCAGAATGCAAAAGAACTTACCTCTTTCTGCCCAGCAGCGGCGACCGCTCATCTTCGGAGTGCTCCTCA
Organism: Thozetella sp. PMI_491; assembly: GCA_021432635.1. Taxonomy (NCBI): domain Eukaryota; kingdom Fungi; phylum Ascomycota; class Sordariomycetes; order Chaetosphaeriales; family Chaetosphaeriaceae; genus Thozetella; species Thozetella sp. PMI_491. The sequence goes on from MU270018.1 coordinate 583,042, forward strand.
TCGGCAGCATTTAACTTATCGAGCAAGCGTATTGAAGCCGGGTCCGCCCGCCCGAAGTCCAGCTCTTCCCTCTCCAGCGGAGAGTAGACGACCTCCGACGCGACACCGATTTTGTCGCCAGCATCCTTGGCTACTGTCCGCTGCTTGTACGTCGAAAGGGCCAGTGGTAGGGTATCGTCCACCTCCTGCTCTTCTTCCGTATCGGTATCGACAATGGTGGTGGTACCACTGCGAGGGTCGTCGTTCTCGATGATGAAGTAAGCCGGGATGGCGCCGACCAGAGCGACGGCTGCAAGGAGCCACCATGGTGCGATGATGTACCCGTGCTTCAGACCCAACGTGAACACCACTCCCGTCAGCGCAGGACCGATGGCACGGCCTATGCCGGAGAAAGAAGTTGCGAAGCCGTTCAGCGTGCCGAGGATGCGCAAGGAAGAGGCAGAGTTGGTGAGCAGTATTGTGGTGCAGGGGAACCCGATGATGACGGCAGCGCCTTTGACGAGCAGCAGGAAGAGGAAGGCGCCGAAGCGAGCGGTATCGTCCTGGATCAGGGTTGTGTATGGGATGAGGAAATAAACAGCGGGAAAAATGAGACCTGTGTTGCTGGTCAGTATGGGGTCTAAAATTGTTCTCTCAAGGTTGAGCACAGGGGAAAGGGGCAACATACAGGCTGCCTTAAAGCACCTCAGGACGCCGTAGTATCTGCACAGAGGTGGGAATGCCACGAACTGGATGATGCCACAGGCGACGCCATACACGACGGAGATGACTCCAATCCGATCAGGCTTAAGACCGAACCCTCCCGAGAACTTGAACGGCAAGTGCGTGTTCTCATCTGGTACGTAACGCTGGTAGCTCAAAAAGACGGGTAGAGCCTGGTCGAAGGCGACCGAATGGAATGCTAAAAAAGTATACGAGATCAGGTTGATAATGGTCTGGCTGCTGAAGACTTCGGCCATGGTCGGAGCTTCTATCGAGACCCGAATCGCCTCGTCACTCGTCATGGCGGCGCGCGAGAGAAGGGGCGCTGTGGCCTCGTCATCAACAAATGAGCGCCTGTGCTGGCGCCGTGAGGCCCGCGGCCGATGGAAGGGTCGCGTTAGCTTCTCTCCGAGCACCAGTCCCCAGTCTTTCTTGTCCCGCTTGCTCTCAAGAGTCTCCCGCAGGAAGAGGAGGCCTGTAAGAGAGGAGACGAAGAAGACACAGCAGGCCACGAGGTTCGGCAGGGCATAGGGATATTTGTTGAAAAACTCGCTCTTCCCAAACGAGTCTGGGAACTTCTCGGCGGGTGTGGCGAAGAAGCCACCAAATGCGGGCCCGAAGACGCTCCCGATAGACCAGACCAGAGGCATAAGGGAGAATGCCATGGGCTGGAGCTCCTTTTCCGGTACCATCTCGGCCACCATGGTTCGGATGATACCCACTATACCCTGTTAGCATCCGATACCACGCTATGCTTGGTTACCGTCCCGTTGGTTCTCTCACCGTTGCCATTTCCGCCACCCATAACAGCTCGAACAGTTATGGCCATCGTCAGGCTTGTCGACATTCCCCAGATGACAAAGCAGACCATGGTGCTGAGCAGACCGATCAGGATAATTGGTTTCCGGCCAAACCTGTCCGATGCCCTACCCCACGGAACAGCCGTCATGCTCTGAGAGATGGAGAAGACAGCGCCGGTCAGGCCAGCCCATCGGGGAACCTCATCTTCTGGCACGCCAAAGCTCTTGATCATCTCAGGGAGGTAAGGGAAGACCGACGTCAAGGCGAGCGGTTCGGCGAACCGGGCAACAGCTATGGGTTGTATTAGTTTCTAGTTCGTCGGCTGTGGGAAAGGCGCTTGGGGTAACAACGCCTTCCTATATGCCCTGGCGTCTCCTCTGACTCGCGTGACTCCTCCTACAATCCCGTTGCCGCCACACAACTCCGTGGTCCTGCTATGTGCGTGAGAGTCTCACCAGCGGGCCAGGCTCGCCACTCACCGCGGGAAGAGAGACCTGGCTAGCCAGAGGGTCATACTAAGGCCACGACCTGGTAGCCAGCACTAGAGAGGGCTTGACTGGAGCTTGGGCAGGGAGGCATCATGCTCCAGGGCAGACCAAGACACGATCGATATGCGAGCAGATGTCATGACGGTAGCTATTTAGGAAGACGGTATGAATGAGCTTACCTAGGATGGCGAGCTGTTGCTTTGGCAGCTTAGGAGCCCGGTTACTTGGCTTGTGGGACATGGTGACGGACGGCGTCACAGATGTACAAGAGGAAAATGTGTAAGCTTCGTAGGCGGGGGCGAGGCTCTCGGCTTAAGCAAAAGGCGGCACCCTCTTTCAACTGCCCAAACACTTCGAGGGGAAGGGGAGTCGAGATGGGGAGTCAAGTAAGACAAGAGAAAGGAAATGTAGGAACCAGAGCCTCTCTACACCCGGTCTCGTCTCGGAAGCAAGATCAACGTCTCTCACAGCAGAGCTGAAGGAAAGGAAAATGAGGAAACTGGAAGACACTGGTCTTGTCGCCGGTTTAAGAGGGAAAAAACAGTCACAGTCACGGGAGTGACCGGTCCTAGGTGTGTACATAAACCAGGGAAGGCGAAGTGGGTCTTAGACTAGGCGCAAGGTGCGGCAGACGTCCGATGGCGTCTACATAGCCGACTCTGACTGGCTGCTTGTACCAGGTCAGGCTAAAAGGAGGCCCGTTGAGGCCTTGTCCGCCAGCCATCGTCAATCCGGGGAACGAGGGTCGGTAGCAGCCGATGTACGTTCTACGAAGGGGCAGCATGTGCATAGCTAGCTGCATGGTAGCACGTCGTATTGTGCGTGTCCCCCGGTCCAGCCCAGAACAAACTGTTCTGCGGGAGGGCGGGAGAGACGCTGTCCGTCACGTTCGGCAGCACCTCGTTCGGCCACCTGCGCGCCACTAGTTCGCGCAATTGCGTTTGGTGTGAAAATCTCTGCGCGAATTCTGCATGAAAGGCTGGCGGGACCCGGTGGGCATTGGTGTGTGGGGAAAAAGGGGGGGTGTTGGTTGATGGGCTATGAAGTCAGTTAGGTCTGGAGCCTTGGGCCTTGGATGGCAAAAGAGCGCAAGGGAGGGGGGTGGATTGTTGTGAACGGATTCCGCCTAGTGAGCCCTGCAGGTTGCAGGCTCGCAAGTCCCGTGGCGGGCTCGTCCGCAATCGGCGCCGAGATGGTCCTAGCCTAGTTTGCGTAGACCATTATTGGCTGGCCGCCCGCCGCAGCGCTTGTCGACGGTTTTGGAGGCTGGGTTGGGGGAGAGACAGGTTGGGGGCGATAGCGTCATAGGGCCCGGGCGCCACCGGCGGGAGGACTACGGAGTGCTAACCAGTTTTTCAGTGTTCGTCATGGAAAATGCTTTGTCTCGTAATAACCCCAACGTATGGGGAGGCAGTAATTACGCCCCAGTCCCTGCATCGCCCCCCCCAGCCGGCATCAGCGGCACCATCGGCAATGAGCAGCCGCTTCCCCAGGCCCATGTCTTGGAATCGTTCGCCCAGAGCTGCGCGTTCGCGACGGTGGTGTCTGATTCTTTGTCTAATACAGGGGCAGAGGGGACCAAGGAGCATGGGAAGCTGGGGCTGGTGGGCAGGAGGGTGGTGGTGGATGGCATCACGAGGACGCCCGGGTGGCTGCCGAAGCTGACAGAGGAGCTCTGAAAGCAGCAACAGAGCTGCAGCCCCGTGGACCGGTGTTGGAGCAATCCATGATTTCACCGGCCCCTTTGATATCCCCAGCGAGATGCTACATACCGCTATCGGTCATTTAAATAAATAAGAAAATGACCGGCCAGTAAGGCGAGAGGGAAAGCGCTGCGGGCAAAATGGGCTGCACCTGCCAGCCTGCCTACAGAAGAGGGGTCGAAATGACAGCCCAGCCGCGCGACCTCCGCCTAAGACGCAAGAGGCAGCTGCTCAGCGGTGCGGCGACCAGGCAAAGGGCTCTCCCCCTTCAACGCCTGCCATGGCCGCACCCGTCCGCCCATCGCACCCATGAAAAGACATCTACGGGTAGCTGGTTGGGTATCACTGTACCGAGAATTAGGTAAGGTATTGTATGCAGGTAAAGTTCGTATGCAGCTGGCAGGCAACTGTGTGGATCGGATCTCTTGGCCTGAGGCATCAGTCGCCTGGCTGGATTGCGTGATGTTATCTCGGTTTGACGATCAAGCTTGTGTACATACGATCCCTCAAAGCGACATCGAACGCCCTGGTGGTCTGCTTCGATCTTCTTCACACACCACTAGACCGCACACCGAGGTAGCAGTAGCCCTCATCGTTGAACTGTAACTCCCAATGACGGGCAAATCGCATACTGTAAGTAACCGTTAGCATCCGCCCAAACCTGCCTACCCTTCCTCCCCCCGCCTCTTACCCTACCCTACCTACCCCCCCAATCCCCCCCCCCCCGCGCCGCACGCACCGCGGCTCTGGCTTGGGTTTTGGCCGGATCCGATAAGCCGATTTGGGTGTTGCGCCGAACGCCTGCCTTTCCCACCAAGCCACCACCATTCGCTGGGTGGCAACCACCTCGCTGAGCACCTGAGCCGAGACTTTGAGTCACAACACCACCGCTCTGGTCCTTTTACATGGTAGAATCTGCGGGACGATATTTCCGCTGATCGATTGAGCGGCTTCGGAGCCGGCCTGCATTTCTGGCGCTGTTTCTTTTCTCTAGTCCCCGCTTCTTCAGCACTTACGGCCCCAGGCGCGCGCAGGCTCGCTGGGCGGTGGCTGGATTGAATTCAAAGGACCCCGAGCACGCGCGGCGGCTGACTGTCCCAGACCCAGGCTCCGTGCCTCGACGGCAGCGAAAAGATGCCCAATGAAAGAACTCCGCTGATTGCCACGGTGAGGGTCGGTCCTCCCCGTCGGCGATATCCGCACCATGTTCTTCGGCGATTTTGCACCATAGCTCTGTCGTCGACCTTGATATGGTTCCTTATCTCCTTCTTCATAGCCATCATCATTGATCCAGAGTTGGGGGATCATGGCCACCACAAGCATCACCACCACCTCCCTCCTCATCGTACACCCGCCTCCGGGGGGGTCTGGGATTCTAAGACCCACCCCGGCCGGATGGACTACGACACTCTGCTGCAGATTTTACTCGAGTCTCCTTCCAGCCAGAACGAGGAAGAATGGAGCTCATACTACACACATGGTGCCCACCTGGCGGGCCAGAACTACTCTCAGGCGCGTCTCCCACGTATAGGGGCATAGGGCACTCAGCCCGCCTCGCCGTCTCATCATTGCTTCTAACCCGAGTGCAGGCTCTATGGACCAAGGAGAAGTGGGAGGAGTTCGGGGTCGAGTCCACCATTGTGTCCTATGATTGCTACCTTAACCGCCCACTCGGCCACCGCGTGGCCCTGCTAGAGCAGCAGACAAGTTCTGATGCCAAGACCTGGAAGGTGGCATATGAGGCCTCGCTGAAGGAGGACGTGCTCGACGAAGATCCTACCACAAGCTTCCCCGACAGCATTCCGACCTTCCACGGCTACTCGGCCTCTGGGAACGTCACTGGTCCTGTTGTCTTCATCAACAGCGGCACCTACCAGGACTTCGAGGATCTAGTCAAGGCGAACGTGAGCCTCAAGGGCAAGATCGGCATTGCCAAGTACGGAGGTATTTTCCGTGGTCTCAAAGTCAAGCGTGCCCAGGAGCTGGGACTCGTTGGCGTCCTCCTGTACGACGACCCGGGCTCCGACGGCAAGCACACGGAGAAGGCCGGTTTCGAGCAGTACCCCAACGGTCCTGCGCGGCAGCAGAGCAGCGTACAACGCGGTGAGTGGAAACATCGTCTCGAATTCGCCCTAACTTCCATCTTTCGCGATGTGGGAGGAGCAGTCGAGATTGCCTTGCCCACAGTCCCCGCCCTTTCTCGCAGTCCAGGCTGACGCAGATGTCGAAAATAGGAAGCGTGCAGTTCCTCAGCTTTGCACCTGGAGACCCGTAAGTCATGTCATGATTTTGCAAGAACCCAACCCGACGGCTTGGCTGACAGATCAACAGTACCACCCCAGGTTACCCATCCAAGCCTGGTGCACCACGGGGACCTGTCGATGGCTACATTCCCAGCATCCCCTCGGTTCCAATTTCGTACACCGATGCACTCCCCATCCTGAAGGCTCTCAACGGCCACGGCCCCAAGGCCAAGGATTTGAACCAGTGGTGGACTCGGAACTCTGGGCTGGACTACCTTGGCGTCGAGTACAACATCGGCCCGACCCCGGATGATGTTGTTGTGAATCTGGTTAACGAACAGGAATACATCACCACACCTCTTTGGAACGTCATTGGCGTCATCAATGGTACCATCCCCGACGAAGTCGTAGTTATCGGCAACCACCGCGACGCCTGGATTGTAGGCGGTGCTGCAGACCCCAACAGCGGAAGTGCTGTCATGAACGAGGCCATTCGGGCCTTCGGAATTGCGCGCCAGGCTGGCTGGAAGCCGCTGAGGACTATCGTTTTCGCTAGCTGGGATGGCGAAGAGTAAGCACGACTCACATCTCTGCGAAAATGTATAGGCTGGTACTCACGATTATCCCCCTCTAGATATGGCCTCGTTGGCTCCACTGAATGGGTCGAGGAGTATCTCCCCTGGCTCTCCAAGGCTAGTGTTGCCTATGTCAACGTTGACGGCGGCGCTTCTGGGCCTCACTTCGGTGCCTCCGCCGCTCCTTTGCTCGATAACATCATCTACGCTGCCACCGCGGCCGTCCCATCGCCTAACCAGACCATACCCGGCCAGACTGTCCGCGATGTGTGGAATGGTTACATCAGCACCATGGGCAGTGGCTCCGACTTCACAGCTTTCCAGGACTTTGCTGGTATCCCTTGCATTAATGTTGGTTTTGGGGGTGGCAAAGAAGGCCCAGTCTACCATTACCACAGCAACTACGACAGTTTCTACTGGATGCAAAACTTCGGCGACCCGGGCTTCGTCTACCATCGCACCATGTCCCAGGTCCTTGGCGTGATTATCGCGCAGCTTTCTGAGCCGCCGGTTCTGTCATTTAGCACCGTCGACTATGCCCACGCACTGCATACCTACGTCAAGAAGGTCGAGGACAAGCTAGACTCAATCTTTTCCACCGCTGAGGTTGACGCGGCATCTCTTAGCGAGGAGGAGATTGTCGAACTGCGTGCCAGCACCCGCAGGACAAGCGTTGCGGCGACCACCAGCAACCGGGACCTTTCCGAAGCGTTCCGTATCTCCCTCGGCCGTCTGTACGAGGCTGTCACGCAGCTAACGGAGAAGGCCTCCGAGCTAGATGCGCGCGCCCTGAGCCTCGGAGAACGCCTGAAAGAGCATGTCCCCTGGTGGAAGTGGCCCACGAAGCTGCTGCTCTGGCTCGAAATCCGCAAGGTCAATACCAAGTATAAATATGTTGAGCGGGCGTTCCTATACTCCGACGGGCTGGACGGGCGGCCCTGGTTCAAGCACGTAGTGTTTGCCCCGGGCCTCTGGACCGGTTATGCCGGCGGTACGTTTTCGGCCCCTAGCCTCCCTTCCCCTTTCTAAAACAAACCATTCCCTGCAAAGAGTACGGATACTAATTCGAACTGCCGATATAGCCGTCTTCCCCGGGCTTGTGGAGAGCATCGATGCTGAGAACTGGGACAATGCCGCCAGATGGGTGGACATTGTCGAGGGAACTATTATCAAGGCTACCGAGGGGTTGTGATGATGCTATGGTAGTCACGCAACTTGACACACTTCGCAAGGGCGGGCTAGCTATGTCATGGATGTAGCCACGATAGGGGGTAAGCTACAGAGCCCTTGGTTGGGCGGGGTGTAGACATGTGAGGTACTTTGGTTCGACTGTTGGGCGCCAGCAGGAGTTACATATTCGCACAATGAGGAACAACAGCACCATATTCGAAGGTCCGACATCCCGGTATCATGTCCAGAATCGTGAGATTGACTGGTGTATCTTCAACTCGGCCAGCCATGTGGGCCGATCATACTGTTCTTGGTATCAACTATGAAATACGCGCTGAAACCCTAAGGCGAAAAGACAATAACAACAGGAAGCACACAAGCCTAGAGACAGGGCTTGGCGGTATTAAACATATTTATATATCACTTGCACCACACAACTTCGTCGTGGATGGTGCCTAGTTCCTTTTGCCCGGGCCCCTAGCGTCTTACTGTGCTGGGGCGCCCTGGTAGGGCACCGCCTGGTATTGCTGCTGAGGCATAGGTGGGTGCTGGACTGGGATTCCCTGCTGTTGCTGCACGTAGCTGCCGCCAGTGTGCTGCGTTACCAGCGGAGGAGGGGCCTGCTGGGGGTAGTAGGGGGTGGGCTGGACAGGTTGCTGAGGTACGGCATAGGGCTGATTGGGAGGAGGCGTCATTGTCGTCTGGGGAGGGTAGACGGGAGGTGCGGCGGCCTGCTGGACAGGATAGACGTTCTGCTGAGGGTAGGCCTGCTGCGGCTTCTCCGCCGGGTTGGCGAAGGCCACGGGGGCGGGAGCGGCAACAACGGGGACGACGATTGGACCACCCGGGGGGCCTTGGCCGGGAAGGGTGCGGGGCGCGCCCGGGGTGCAGTGCAGACCAGCGCTTCGGTGGCGATGGATTGCGACGCTGGTGATGATCAGGGCAACGAGGTGGAGTATGCTGGAGATCTTGGTTAGCTCGTCGTCCTCTCTCTCTCGGTCCGGACAGGGCGGGTAAGGGGCGGGCACTTACAACTCGATGGCACCAATAGCGGCGGCACCACCAAGGGCACCGGTCCACGCCTTGCTATACCCGGAGTAGTAGTAGTAAACACCATAGTAGTAGTAGCCGCTTCCAGTTTCAGCAGCCCATACAGCCACAGCTGCGGCGAGCAGGGCGAAGGCAGAGAGCCACATGATGACGAGGAGAATGTCCAACGACATGACAGCCCAGTAGTTGTAGAGCTTTGGGGCACCTGTCTCAGCTACAATATGGTATATAGACGTGATCAAGGTCATCAGGGCCTTGGGGAGAGTCAGCACCCGAGTTGTAACTTCATGCCTGGAGGGAGATACCGTACCACAACGAGGATGAAGACGATGCCACTGGCAGAAGAGATGGATACGCCATACGCGCTAAGGGCCAGGATGATCAAGGTGAAAACAAGCTGGATAATGCGGATGGCGAAGAAGCCCTTGGGGAGAAGGGGGATGTGCTCGCGTCCCTCAGCCCGGACGGGCGAATACTTTTCAGCAACGACGGCCGACATGGTGAATAGCAGAAGGGGCTATAGTATGGGACCAGTCAAGAGTAGTATAGCACCAAGTCGATGGCGGGGCGGAGAAGAAGAGGAGAGAGATAAAGAAGAAGTTGTAGGAGGGTGCCAGTCGTAATAAGAGCTCGACAACAGGGTGGGTGTTCACGAGAGTACGGGGAGGGGGGGGGGGGGATCAACCCGAGCTGAGGAACATGGGAGAGACACGCCTTAAAAGAGAGGACAGACTAGTTCGAGGACCACGGGAAGTGGTGGCGTACCTTCGCCTGAGCGACCCTAAACACCCAGACATGGCGCAACCCCCTGGCATAATCTAAACAAGCACCTCAGCCCCAAGTCTGCCTCGTCGCTGATCTGTCTTGCCGGGACGCCAGGACGGACGGCAGAACGCCAGGACGCCAGGACGGCAGAACGAACGCATGGTCCTAGTCTCCCTTTGGTCTAGGCCTGCAGGTGGCTGCCGGTGCAGTGATTCACACAAGCAAGTTTGTTGACTCTGAGGGGCCTCCCCCGGCGCGCGTGGCTACCTAACACGACTCGCCTGGGCGGCTGTGAGGTCGAGGTGCACTGATTGGATCGAGGCTACATGGGAAGGGGGATAGACTTCTCTAGCGCGGTGCGGAAGATGAAGCTGGCCGTGATTTGCTGCTAGGAGGGCAGAGCCCCATATGCGGCTGAGAGAGCTCTCGGAAGCCCTTGTCACACGACAAGGTGCCCCCTTGTCCCGCCCGTCGATCGTTGGGCCAGCTTTTTTGAGGCTGATTGAGGGCTGGAAGGACGAGACATTGCCAAGTACACTGCAAAGTACCTACCGTGCCTAGGCAGATTCACGGGAGACTCTCCGCCAGAGTTGGCTGGCGGTAGTCGTCACTTTAGACCAAACCCCCCACTAAAAACCAGCATATTTATAACAACCTATCTACCTAACCGTCCTTCTCCCTACAATTTTAAAAGCTAGTAGACGGTCCTTTTGGCTCTCTGCTGGCCCTATAAGCTCCCTGCATCTGGGTTTTCTTATGGCCTATGATAGTAAATGTGAAGGCAGTGGCTGGTTTAATTCTCACGCAAACAAACAGGGGTTGTATTATACTCATGTCTTAAGCCATTTCGTTGTTGGGCACCTCGTTGAAACGGATTTGGTACCGAGATGACGTGTATGGAAGCTTAAAATGAGAATCTATCCTGACGATGTTGAAGCCGCGAGATGGCCGGATGCTTTGGGCTCCGTTAGTCCCGGAGTCGGGCACTATAGTTCCAGCCCAATTGAAAGTTAACAGTCTTCGCGTGTCCCTTCCCGAACTGTGTATGTCCCACGATACAATGTCTTTCTACTACATCCTAGATCGTCCGGCGATGGGTCAATTGGCTTCTCATATCTGGAGGCCTTCGCCTACTCTACCACTGCTGAAGCTGGCCCTTGGGGTTATTTCAACCCAGACCTCAACCGCCGGTGCAGGCTGTGCGTATCACTCGACCGGCATGTGAAGCTCGGCATTCCTGGTATTGACCATGTAATATGGTAATAGATGTTACCTTCACGCACGTCTTGTTATGAGCCACTCCCTCTACGGCGCTCCGGAAGGAGCCTTTTGAGTGCAAACACTTTTCTAGCGCACCCTAGCTGCATCTTGGCAAGCCCCCGTGGGCGAAGTGCCGCAGGCCATGACGCCCAGTCAGCCATGAGGACGACTGGTCCCCTACTATTACTAGCTGCTACATTGGGGACACGAAGTACTCCATAGGTATTCCGCGACGTTCCTGGAGCATGGGGGCACCCTGAACGCAGCTTGAGCGAAAGGGGATGTATCTTTTCTAGTCCAAGTACTAAGCCTGCTGGTGCTGCACTGCCTGTACGTTGCCATCTTCTACTCTGTTCCTGAGAGACTCCCCTAAGTTAAAATTTTCTTGGCATTTCGGGGGACGAGGAAAGGACAAGCGAGGGAGGGGCCGGGACGCACAGTATCCGTGAGAGCTGTGGACAAGGATTTCTGCTTCTAGTGTCTAGAAAGGCGACCTTAATAATGCGCGCAGCCTATAGGCCACAGCCTCTAAGCCGCCAAATGTGCAAGACTGCGGGTGTGGTGGTGCTCATCTCTTTTTGGACCTGAGCTGGAGCGCCACGATATGCAGTGCGCTCAAAGTGATTGGAGGCTTCTCGGGGGACGCACAGGTTGTGCCACCAGCCCCAATCTCCCTCTGATCGGGCATGTGAGAAAAAAAGCAACTTCTCCCCACATCAAACGCACTGCCTAACTCAGCTTGCTCCCTGGGAACTGAGGTTTTTACATCTCCTAGTCTGACTCTATGCTACCGACTGGTTCGACGGCCGTGGAGGTCGACTTCGCCCTACGAAGGCATTTTGCCCAGAATGAGCCTGTTTCGTCTTATACGCAGCTTCCGCGATCTAGACTATGAACCTGGACAGGGGTGTAGCGCCCGTGAGTGCCTACAACAACAGCATCCAGATTTACCAGGTCGGCCACGTCCTGGGTGGCGGCCATCCCGAAGAGGCGCGCAATATCGGATCTCTACAAACGGGCAACCTCCAGCTCGGGACAGGTCAGCTAGCTCGCAATCAGGCACATAGGTAGTGTTCAAAGAAGGATATACAAGTCTTGATGAAGAGGCCCATCTACAGGTTGAAAAATAAATAATTTTTTTCTTCTTCTTCCGGCGGACTGATAGACCTGGTGTTTCCCGTGGTAAGTTCTATCGTATGTGCCTCCGAGAATCGATGAAGGAGGAAATGGTAGATTCTAATAGAGCACGTGTATAACTAACCATAAAAGAGGTTGTACTTTACAGTGGTGTATGGTGTCGTTTTACTTGGCCTCCTACTTGCTAGAGCCCCTCGTGATCCACAGGGTGGGTCTCGCAAGGGTACCTGCCTCGCTTACTGCCATCAGTAGAGGTCATCCAGAGCTTCGTCATATCTCCCTCTGGAAACTAGTATCACCGGCTGGCTTCCGCTATTTTCCATCCTGCAGACGTCCCCTCCCCCCAAGCGTCGAGCGTCTGCTCGGTATGACCGAGAACCCTCGCGACAATGTATTGCCAAAAATGTCGCACGCCGCTCAAGCTGGATGGTTCTTTGGAGGACCTCAACCCGGCTGCCTATGATCTTCTAGTTGGTATGCGACGAGAGCCTACTCCCCTCTAGTCTCCCTACCGCCGCTGCATAGCACCACCTATCTCCCTCTCTTCTCTCCTTATCCCGTGTATTTTCGGAGATTCGGACTTAATCTAACCATTTCTACAGCGACGCACTCCCAGCCGTCGCCTTCCAAAGCCTCGGCTCGAACCCTCCATTCACAAGAGCGAGCACGCAAGCCTGCGGTCGACAAGTCCGCTAGGAAACCTGGGCCCTCGACTTTCAAGCGAAACAGCGGCTCAGTACGAGGCGATGGCTCCTTTATCCTCCTTAGTGACTCGCAGGTGCACCCACCCAGCCTTGCTCTTCAGCGGAAGCCACAAAATGGCGCCGCGCCGCGGCCGCCGAGCCAGGACATTGGGGGTACGGACGAGGACGACCCTTCCAAGTCCTACGAGATGGAACGCATAACCAAACTCTTCGAGATTCTTTCGGCACGATCCGATATCGACCACCCGGTCTGCGTCGAGTGTACCGAGCTACTGGTGGAGGAGATGCAGAAGAAACTCGACGGGGTGGGACGTCAGAGGGAGGCCTACGTCAACTACCTCAAGGAGACGCAGGCCGATCAGCCAACTGAGGAAGAGAAGCGGGCCCAAGAAGATGCGCATCGCGAGGCGCTGGCAGCTGAGTCTGAAGCGCGTGAGCTCCTGATAGAGCTGGAGAAGGAGAAGGCTGCTATGGACGGAGAGCTCATCGGCCTCGAAGAGATGTCACTGCAGTTGAACGATGACGAGGAGGACTTCTGGCGAGAGCGCAACGCATTTGCAAGCAAGCTCGCCGATTTCCAGAATGAGAGGGATAGCATCAACTCGAAGTTTGACCACGACTCACGGCTTCTGGAGAAGTTGCAGCGCAGCAACGTATACAACGACACATTTTGCATAAGCCACGATGGTACCTTTGCCACCATCAATGGGCTCCGTCTCGGCCGCCTCTCGAATAAGCCGGTCGACTGGCCAGAGATCAATGCCGCTTGGGGTCATGCTCTACTGCTCCTCGTAACAGTGGCCGACAAGCTAGGCTACCAGTTTGAAGGCTACGAACCACAGCCCATGGGCTCTACATCACGTATAATCCGCATCGACCCCGTGTCTCCGTCTTCCAGCCGGACCGCCGGCAGCCGGCCGCCGCCCGCGCCTAAGCGGCACGTTCTGGACCTCTTTAGCAGCGGCGACATGCCCTTAGGCCTTACCTTTATGCACCGCAAATTCGACAATGCCATGACCGCATTCCTTCAGCTGGTGCTGCAACTCGGTAACTTTGTGGCCGCGCAGACAGAAGCCGAAGGAAACATCCTGCGACTGCCTTACCGGATCGAGGGCGACAGGATCCACGATGTGAGCATCAAGCTCGGCATCGCCCAAGACGACGGCTGGACCAAGGCATGTAAGCTCACCTTGACGTGTTGCAAGTTTCTGTTAGCACATGCTAGCAATGTGAGCGCAACTGGGCGAGCATCTGCGGGCGCTTAGGCGAAGGCTCCAAGGCTAGGAAAGGGCTGCTGGGCGCTCAGGTTACGACTAGGGGGAACACATGGCACTGGCGTTTCGCGGCATTTTTAGGTGGGCGTTTCGGCGGCGGGCAGGCTTATATTACATACTGAGTCGTCTCCACCCAGAGGCTCTCATTCATATTAGATACCAACGGAGGCTGGAGAGGGGTCCAAGGAACACGGCAGCCTGCAGAGGACGAGGGCCTGGTTTTGCTAACGAATGTGGATTTGTGATATCTTAAGAATAGTCCATCGGCTCTTGAGAACCATCATATCGCGGCAATCTAACCCTTGTCCCTTTTTTTCCCATGGCCCGAGTACATCACAAACCAAGAACAAGTCTTGCTTCCTAGTCTGGTTATAAAAGAGGGTGATTATGACAACTTGAAGGCAATGCCTACTCGCATCACGCAGCTTCGTCACTTGAGGAACTAGTGCTATCGTAACCTACCAAAAATGAATCAGCAACCGTTAGGTCACTAACTGTCGTTGGACTCAGCGTCCTCACCATCGCTCTCGTCCGCTTCATCGTCCTCGTCATATCCGTCCTCATCGGCCCAGCCACGGTGACGGTGCAGGTAGTCTTTGAAGCCGCGGCTCATCTTGACCACCGCCCGAACGTGTTTATCGGTGAGAGTCACGGACTCGACGCCGTCCTCGAGGGCCTCGCTCTCGGCCAGCGCTACCGCCGTCTGTAGTGCGTTGCGGATCTCGCGTCCGTTCCACCGCAGCCCGCGCACGTCTTCAGACTCGTAGCAGAAGGCGCGCGTGGATGGCGGCACGTAAACCTTGCCGCTGCTGTCGCGCTCCAGCCGCTCGAAGTTGTGCATCCAGATGCGCATCCGGTCTTCATCCGTCAGGCGCTTGTAATGCAGAGCGACGTGGATGCGCGACGTGAAGGCGGAGTCGAAGGCCTGTATAAGACTGGTTAGGACGAATGCAACTCAAACGGCGGGGAGGTGCCAGAGAGGGGGGGGGATGTCTTACTTCGACGCGGTTGGTGGTCAGGAACAGCACGCCCCGGTAGTACTCCAGCGCCCGGAGGAAGATAGACACGAGGCCGTTGCGGTGCAGATCCCGAGTCCGGCGCTCCTCAAGATACACATCGGCCTCGTCCAGCAGCACAAGGGCGCCGTAGCGTTCTCCGAGCTTCAGGAAGAAATCGAGGCTGCTCTCCACGCTGGTGGTTGAGCCAGAAGTCGATATGTCCCCGCTGGTGAGTGAGAGAAGCGGCCGATGGGTCAGCTCGGCCACGCACTCGGCCGTGCAAGTCTTTCCGACCCCCGGGGAGCCATGGAGCAGGAAGATGCGGCCTTCGCCCTTGTTGCGAATGAAGTCGGACGGCCAGGGCGAAAGCTTGCCATCAGTGCTGGCGAACTTGCCGATCAGCGCCTTAACAGTGAGCTTGATCTCGTCGTCAAGCACGAGGTACTTGAAAGCCTCGCGGTCATACTTGATCTCGCGAAGATGCTCGATCTCGAGCATGCCCCAGCGGCGCTCGCCGAGGAGGAAGGCCGGAATGAGGTCAGAGAGGACGTAGAAGTACAGGTCGTTCTCGGGCGGGGTGTCGTTGTTCGGGTCCAAGTTGTCGAAACCCGCGAATGGGCCCGGCTCGGTGGGTGTGCCGGCCCTGTGGCACTCCTGGCAACCACAACGTGTCGCGACCTGCGGCAGTTGATCCATGGGAGGTGCGATCATCGGCGGCATTCCTGGTCGACGGGCTAACGGGGGCGGGGGAGGGGGCGCGCCCGGGGTGATGTCTCTGTAGCGACCGAATCCATCGCAGTCGATTATGACTCGACCCTTGATTATGCCGATGGAGTTGCCCCCCTTCTCAAAGGCATCTCCCTCATATTCCTTGTGGGATGGCAGCTTCGAGAGCTCCCAGTACTCCTTGCCGAGCCGGATCTGCTTCTCGGCGGCGGCCTTCGCGCCGCCCGGGAAGAAGCGGGCCGGGATGACGTTCAAGCCTTGGATGGCCTGCTCGCCACTGAACGGATGAAGCGTGACCGAGTGCATGCGGCGTCGGATGCGACCTTGGTGATAGCAGAGATTCCAGCAGTGGATCACGTACGCGTTTTTCTTGCCGTTGCCGGTGTGGTGGGACGGGCCCATCCAGCTGATGATGCTTGGGACCCAGCGGTTGTTCGCCTTGAAATAGATGATCTCGCCCGGCTTGAGGAACAGCCAGAAGAGATCAAACGTGGCAAGGGGAACATCCAAATTCCACCGGTTTTCCTCAGCCTCGATCGTCGGGCCGTAGGTGCTCCTCAGGAACGTGAGGAGGACGTCGATGTGCTTAGACGTCGTGGTGGTGTACTCCTCACCATGGCAGCTGGGCTGGTTGATCTTGTAGAGTTCCAGCTCCTTGCGGCAGTGGATCAGGACCTTGTAAGGGGCCTCGACCGTGACCCTCTCGCCTATAAAATCGACACCAGGGTAGTATCCGGAGACGGCGTTGAGGGCAGCCTGGAGATGCTTGGAGTGAATGACCATTTCGGTGGTCTCGACTTTCTCGATCCTGACATCCTTGCTCTCCTCGTCAACCTCCGAGTCGGACACGTAACCGGTGTTTCCGGCGGGGGCATTGCCCTGCGGGTACTTTCGCTTCAGAGTCGCCGTGACTCGAGTTAGGATCTCGATGACCGGCTTTCCTGCCGGGCTCTTGTCTTCCTCGCCGAGGGGAGTGACATTCAGGGGCTTGCTGCTCTTGCGGGCTTCGAGGTGGTCAGCGCACATGGGAATAGGAGAGGCGGCGGTAGGTCGACTTACTATCAACGACACGGCCGCTCACATTGCGGTATTGAACAACGTATAAGACATCCGGGACGTTGTCGTCGTCGAAGTCCTTGGTTTCCTTGGGAACGGTTGCTGCAGTCTTGGATATCACCTCCTCGAAGCTCTCTACCGAGCAGCTATCATCGTCCACCTATCACACGTAAGTCAGGTGGTACACACGACTGGCCATGGCTGTGCTCTCACATACCTTCTTGTCAGAGGCACCACCCATGTTCACTATGCGACTATAGTCTTTTGTCGGTGACCCGGTTGTACGATGGATGGTCTGGATGCTAGGGCGGGAGCTACGGTAACGGAATAAGCGAAAGCAGAGCGATGAGGAAAGAGACCCTGGCAAGAGCGAGACAAGATGTGGGCATCAGAGCCCAATGTCGGTCGGGTAAGCCAGCTCTTTATCCTCTCCTCAGGCGCTATTCCCTGGCGACGCGCCCAAGCTCGGCCTCATCCAACCCCGCGAACCCACGTTCGCCTCTTGTGCAGCAGGCAACCTAGCGCCTGCCTACGGATGGAGGAAACTCGTACGTGGTGCTGCCAATAGAAAGTAGGCATCCGACCAAAAGAGCCATCGCGACTGTCCAGAGAGCGAGCACCTTTTGCTCCCCATCAATGCACGTCAGCAACGGGAAACGACATGCATATGCAGTATATATCCAAGACAAGGCTGAGGGCACCCATGAGCGCGGATTGGCAGCACCAAGTCCCGCCTACCGACGAGTCACCGGCGGGGGAAGGGGGTGGGGTGGGTACATCTGTTATATGCTGTATCCGTATATGCATCTATATACTTAGTCTTGGCTCACTCACAGGTAACCAACGCTTCTTCACCCCTGCCTGCTGCCTGTGCTTGCGGCGCTTACCCCACGACGGGCGGCCCATCGGCGGACCGCCACTTGGCAGCCAGCGAGGCGAATGGCGTGCTCCACTTGAGCCTCACATAACCCTTGGTGATGGTTTGCTTTCGTCACCTCTACCCTCACTCCTCGGGGTTCTCTGGGTGTTCAGCTTCATTCTGTCCTTGGTTTTGGGCATTCCCGAGGTCTTGCGGCTAGCAACGGAGGACAGCCGCCCGACAGACCCTAATTGGGCCTGGCAAGGCTCCAGATTCTACCATGGTTCACAGGCCTGTGTTGATTGATTGAACTTCTCAAGGTACCCTGGGAGTAGTTGCCGCGGGAGCCGTTGGACTTCCACCTCAGAGGATGCTCTCATAGAAGAGCAAGTTCGGCGCATCGCTACATGTGGTACAGTATATTGTAGTGGGTAGTGAATCGAACTCACAAGAGACACGATCTGTCTCAAGGTGAACGAGAAAAGACATTTCCCGAGACACATAATCTACGGTATTCTTGGTTAGAGGCTAAGGCTGGGTAACGAGCATACGCGAGAAGAGTTGGGAAGGAGTAAAGCTGTGCCTGAGCAAGGCCTAAATCAAGAAAGGCTGCCCCTCGCATTATCGATAAGCTCCGATAAGATAAGCTCACCTAGGTCGGCTATGAAAGTTTTGAGGCCCGCTGAGCAGAAAAAAAAACGGCTCGGGTATACCTTTGTAACGATCTGTTCAGCCCAAGCGAAGAAACAGGCAATCATCGGTCTCTAATTATAGACAATTTACTCCCTTTGACTAATCCTGAGCGGTTTTTACCCCTACAGAGCCAGGGACGTGGTTCAGACTTGCATAAAAGCTTCCAGGCCCCACTCAAAAAACTCGCCGCAAGTCGGACCAAAGCTGGTGACTCAAAAATCCACCGCCTTTATGTAAACCAACCTCTGTAATCTCCCAATTGACTTCCAATTGCTCACCACAACACCCCTAGCAGCTTTCTACAGGTTTTCCTCGCTCCCTCCCCCCACTAAGCACCACCGCTTCACCATGGCTGCCCTCGTCCTCCATCTGCGTGCCGAAGACAAGGTGGCAGAGCACCGCGCCGCACTTACACCGTCGGTTACTAAGAAGCTCATCGACGCTGGCTACGTCGTCAACGTCGAGCGTAGCAGCCAGAGCGTCTTCGATGACGATGAATACGCCGCTGTTGGCGCCACCCTCGTCCCCACGGGCACCTGGAGGACCGTCCCCAAGGAGCACATCATTGTGGGCCTGAAGGAGCTTCCCGAGGAGGATTTCCCCCTCGTCCACACCCACATTCAGTTTGCCCAGTACGTATTGACTCCCTTTCGGTGACCATTCCATACGATCCCGAAAGTCTCTGACACATAGCAGCTGCTACAAGCAGCAAGACGGCTGGGACAAGGTGCTCGCCCGCTTTCCCCGCGGTGGTGGCACCCTGCTCGACCTGGAATTTCTCGTCGATGACACCGGCCGCCGGGTGGCCGCCTTTGGCTACGAGGCCGGCTTCGCCGGCGCCTCTCTGGCCCTGCGCATCTGGGCCTGGCAGCTCACCTCGAGCGAGCCCTTCCCCGCGGTCAACGACTTCTACCCCACTCGCGATGGTCTGGTGGAGAGTGTCCGCACCGCCGTCGAGGTAGGGAAGGCCAAGGCGGGCCGGTTGCCCCGCGTCATTGTCATCGGCGCCCTTGGTCGCTGCGGCCGTGGCGCCGTTGATGCCGTCATCCAGGGTGGCGTCCCCGAGGAGAACATCCTCAAGTGGGACATGGCGGAGACGGCCAAGGGTGGGCCGTTCGACGAGGTCCGTGAGAGCGACATCTTTGTCAACTGCATCTACCTGTCGAGCAAGATCCCCCCCTTCGTCACCATCGACTCGCTCAAGCAGCCGGGCCGCAACCTCTCCGTAGTGTGCGATGTCTCGGCCGACACGACGAACCCGTGAGTGAAACTACCCGTAAAGTGACCCCCCTTTTCATGCTACTCACCGTTGGGCCAGATTCACTCCGGTGCCCATTTACACCGAGTCTTCAACCTTCGCCAAGCCGACGGTTCTGCCCAACGAGAAGTTTGAGAACCCTCCTCTCGCGATCTGCAGCATCGATCACCTTCCTTCCCTGCTCCCACGCGAGGCCTCCGAGGTACGTTCTAAGCAAGCGATCTTCAGAAATACATGGAATGCTGACTTTCATTGAACAGGGATTCGCTAATGACCTACTGCCAACCCTGCTGACGCTGAAGGACCGTGGTAACGCCCCGGTGTGGGAGAGAGCCGAGAAGCTTTTCCAGGAGAAGGTGGCAACCCTCCCGCCGAGCGCCCTTGAGAAGTAGACAATAAACGGCAATGAGGACAGGCTCGAGCCACGGCATTAGACGTAAAGGGGTCTTTTTATCGACGGAGGATCACCACTAGAGAAAAGTATTGCTTCCTACAGATTAGCGGTAGATGGCCATTCCATTCGTCCATGAGACGATGAAATCAACGCCCTTGTCCTTCAGGGTATCCAGCTGCAACTGGCAAGGTAGTCTTGTGCTGAACATCGAGTCGTTAAGCCTAGCACTCCAATCTACTGGGTAAGAGCAAATACGCTATACTTGGCGTAAATCATGACATTGCTTTTCCTATATCACTCGAATAGCTCATAAACTTGGGGTTATGACCAAAGCAGCCGCCAACTCCCTTTCGTATCAACTCCGTCAACTTGCGTTGCTAGCACATCTAAGCGTAGAGCTTCTTCTCATAAGACTCCATGTTCACCGCACCCTCGAGCTGCGCGCTAGCGGTGCGGATCTCGAATCGGAGGATGCCGTTCT
The DNA here is from genome assembly GCA_021432635.1 of Thozetella sp. PMI_491. NCBI lineage: Eukaryota > Fungi > Ascomycota > Sordariomycetes > Chaetosphaeriales > Chaetosphaeriaceae > Thozetella > Thozetella sp. PMI_491. The sequence goes on from MU270018.1 coordinate 603,379, forward strand.
CGGCGCTCTCGTGGAGCTCGGTCAAGCTCTTGATGCCCATGTCCTGGAGCGAGTGTTTCAACCCGGCAGCCAGGTAAGGCACGAACTTGCCGATGGATCCACGGTGGGCGACGGCGCCAGACACGCCCTGGGCAACGAGGACGCTGTCGCCTTCCGAAAAGTAGCGAGCGGTTCCAGCGTTGCTCTTCTGGCTGTTCTTGCCGCCGCCGCCGGCCTTCTTGTCCTGCATAGCATCAATGCTACCCATTCCACGGTAGGCCTTGACCAGCTTGCCCTCTCGGGAGACGAACGAGGTGCCGGGAGACTCGGTAGTACCGGCCAGGAGACCGCCCATCATCACCGTTGTGGCACCGCAAGCGAGGCCCTTGACGATGTGGCCCACGTTCTGAATTCCGCCGTCGGCAATGCATGGCACGCCAAACTGCGCAGCGAACTCGCTGACACTTCGGACCGCGGTGGCCTGAGGGCGACCGACGGCCATGACCTCCTGGGTGATGCAGGCACTGCCGCTCCCCATGCCGATACGGAGACCGTCTACTCCGGCGTCGATGAGAGACGCCGCCTGCTCGCGCGTCACGACGTTTCCGCCGATGACGTCGAGGTTGGGGTACTCCTTCTTGATCCATTGGATCATCTCAATCTGGAATATGCTGTTGCCTTGGCTGCTGTCCAGCACGACGATGTCAAGACCAGCATCTACCAGCTTGGCCAGGCGAATCTTGTCCTCTGGCCGCGTGCCGATCGCGGCAGCGCAGATGAGCTGCTTCGAGGCCGGCAGCTTAGACGCGAGAGGGAAGTGGAGGTTCTTGGTTAGATCGGAGCGGGAGATCATCGAGACCAGGTTTCCGTCCTTGTCGACGATGGGCAGCTTGCCCTTCTTCGACTTGGCGAGGATCCCGTTGGCCTCGATGAGGGTCACGCCGGAGGAGGCGGTGATAAGGTCCGTGACCATGACTTCCGAGACGGGCTTCTCGTAGTCGTCCTCGAACTGGATGTCACGGTTCGTCACGATACCGAGGAGCTTGGAACCCAGCTTGCCGGATTCTGTCAAAAGTAGGGGGTTAGCCTTAGGCCCGAACAAATTGTCTTAAACCAGGCCAAAAAAAAGTGAAGGTGCTTCGCTCATAATTTTCAGTGTTTTTATTTCCCCATGACACATAGGTCGATTCGGTGGAACGAAAGTTATGGTTCTAATCATCGAAGCAGAGGCGGGTGGAAACCAAGTTCAAGACTGACCTGTGACGGGGAAGCCTCCAAAACCCCACTTCTCCTTGAGAGCCTTAGCCTCGCCGACGGTTGTGTCTCGCTTGATGACGACCGGGTCGAGGATAAAGCCGTTCTCGTAGCGCTTCACCTTGCGCACCATATCGGCCTGGGCGTCCGGAGAGCAGTTGTGGTGGATGACACCCAGCCCGCCCTGGAGGGCCATGTGGATGGCCATCTCGTGCTCAGTGACGGTGTCCATGGGTGACGAGACGAAGGGGGTCTTGAGAGTGATTCGCTTGGTCACCGGGGAATCGAGCTGGACCTCAGAGGCAGCAAAATCGATCTTGCCCGGCAACACGAGAAAATCATTGTACGTGAGACCCCCGTTGGCCTTGGAGTCCATCAGGTCCTCGAGAGACAGCCCATCACGGGTCTGGTACTTCTTGAGGGCCTCGACGGCCGACGTCTTGGCCGCGCCGTTGACCTGGGAGCCGTTCGCTGCCATTGTGGAATTGGCCGAAGACGAAGGAAACAAGTGTTAGGTAGCAGATTACAGGAGCGAGTATGCTGGGCTCGGGGGAAAGCCAGTGATGTGAGCTTGGCTATGGCCGACTTCCCCAAAAAGGGAGCCCAAAGGAAAGGGGAATGGGGAAAATTTTGACGCAGGAACAAATTTTATACAAGCAGAAGCCGGCGAAAACCGAGCGGGGCAGAGGGCGGTGAGGCACGAAAGTCTGGCAAAGCCTGGCTCCGACCATCGCCCGAGCATTGTCTGTCAGCAACCTATAATCTCAAGAGACTAGCCTGTGCCTGCTAGCAAGCTCCCTCGAGCTAAACGCCCGTCAAAACTTGAGCAACGCGCGGCTTTGATTCGTGATGGCGCCGAAATTAGTTTCTTCCTTTTTGGCGTAGGCCCGTCACTGCTTGCTTTGAACCTACCAACCAGCAGCATCCCTCGAAGCGACCGCATTCGAATAGAACCTCGAAAGATTACCTGAGGCAAGATGGGCAGTCTGTTCAGAATAGCTTGAGCTGCAGGGAGGGGTGACTCGGTCGGATATGTCAACTAGCGGTGACGAGTAGGGTAACCCGACAAGCCAGGGTGGGGAGAGTGTTGCCGCTCCGTTTAATCCGCGTGTCTGACCAAAAAAAAATAGCTTGCCACCACCTTGCCAGAAATCATGGATGGACAGGCACAGACAGCATGATGGTCGAACACGCGAATCGTGTCAACATGTCCAAAAGGTTGACTAGAAATCAGGAAGGCGACGGAGCTCACAGTGCCGGCAGGCATGCTCTGGGCGCCGTGGTAATGCGTACATAGTAGGAGGGGCGGCAATAAACAACGTACGATGCGTAGGAGCATCACACGACCCCGGAATGTCTTGGTATCTTCTACCTCGCAGTCTGTGCTGTTGAATGAGCAGTGACAGGTGTAAGGGAAGACCCTGGATTGAAGGGACGTTTCGAGGAAATTGCTGCGTGGAAAAAATGTCACTGCGTCATTCTGGTTAAGGCGGGGCACCTGAGCTTGGGCCGCCAGCAGCCGGCTGCGGGGCGCGTGAGCAAAACCAGGCTGCCCAGCAACGGTTCGGAAGTAAACAAGCCAAGCGGGCGGCACTCAACACCCCGGCCCTTCTACATTTACGGCAGGCTTTTGCAGCTTTCAAGTCTAAAGGCGGGCCGTGGCTGAATCGGAGCGAGGACATCGCCATAATTGCGCTTCGTTATCCCTTCCTACAGCTCTTTTGCGTCCTAGTTCGTTGTCATTTTTTGCGCTGTGCGCGCCCGCGTTTGTTTGCCCTCCGAGACGAGACAACGCGCCATGCGCTGCCTCTGACCGTCCCAGTCGCCCTTGGAACAAACCCCGTAGACTGGTACAGCGAGCAAAGCGAGACCCCGGAGCGAAACAGCATCTCCATCATCGATAACCCAGCACCCACATCGTGAAACGCAAAGCTCTGATGTTGTCATCCATCTCGATACCCTGCGACCTGGCCCTTGAGCGAAAACATCCTCCGCAGTGGTAGCCACTTCATCACACCTTCCCAAAAATGTCGTTTCGACCGCATCCCCTCCGGCAGAGCCAGACCATCGACTATTCCGCGGTCAATCGCCAGCCCTCCAGTGCCTCTTCATCCGCGTCCTCAGGATACTCTTACGCCTCGGGAACCTTTGAGTACAGCCGAGCCAGCACACTCTCATCGTCGCCCTCAAGCGTCTATTCAACCCACGGGCACAAGCGCGGCCAGAGCGAGTACAGCAGGCTTCCGCCTACGCCTGACCACGAGAGCTTCTCCTCGAAGCCCATGCCGGACAACATTTATAACCAGGCGCGCCAGTCTCTTCGCCCACTCCCGCAGGCCCCCGCCGCGACGGCGCCGGCTAGGCACCTGAACCGCCACGAGAGGGGTCAGAGCTTGGACATCAGCAAGCTCTCCATCAGCGAGAATGAACCGCCGTCTCCCCGCGCCAAACACAAGGCGACGGCTGTGCGGCCGAACTCGATGGTCCTGACCAGGTCTGACTCGGTCCGCCGAGGCAGCGAACCCGCCATCTACTCCCCGCCGCATAGCTCTCATGCCGCACATGCAAGTCACATTGCGACTCCGGACCTGGAGAAGCTCGGCCGATCGTCCACGGGCCAGCTGCGCACGCTGTCGCAGCTTGCACAGTCTGGCTCCGCCGAAGAATTTTCGATCACATCCCCAGCACAGGAGGTTGTCGGGCTTCGTGGCCGGAGAAGGCTGCAGAAAGCCGACAAGCCAGGAGCCGCTAAGCGCACCGAATTTGGCTGGGGGGGCCGGAACTGGATGGACAAGCAGAGGCAGTTCCTCCAGGCGTACGAGTACTTGTGCCACATTGGCGAGGCCAAGGAGTGGATCGAAGACATCATTCACCGCCCAATCCCTCCGATCGTCGAGCTGGAGGAGGCACTTAGGGACGGAGTCACGCTGGCTGAGGTAGTCGAGGCACTTAACCCTGACCGTCGATACAGGATCTTCCGGCACCCCCGACTGCAGTATCGCCACTCAGACAACATCGCTGCCATTTTCTTCCAATACCTTGACGAGGTCGAACTGCCCGACCTCTTCCGATTCGAACTCATTGACCTCTACGAGAAGAAGAATATCCCCAAGGTCATCTACTGCATCCACGCTCTAAGCTGGCTGCTCTTCCGAAAAGGCATTGTGGACTTCCGCATCGGCAACCTAGTCGGCCAGCTCGAGTTTGAACATCATGAGTTAGAGGCTATGCAGAAAGGGCTTGACAAGCTCGGCGTTAATATGCCCACCTTCGGCAACATGGGTGCTGATTTCGGGGTCGAGCCAACGCCTGAGCCGGAGGAGACCGAGGAAGAGAGGATCGACCGGGAGCTGGCCGAGAATGAAGCTTCCATCGTTGATCTCCAAGCACAGATCCGCGGCGCGTTGGTGAGGATGAGGCTGGGGACGACGATGCAGCGCCTCTGGGACGCAGAGAATTGGCTGGTCGACTTCCAGGCTCGCATCCGGGGCGACTGGACGCGCCAGGTCGTGTCTTACCGCCTGGAGATGCGCCAGTTCGCCGTGGGCCTCCAGAGTGTCGTGCGTGGGTATCTGGTCCGCCGGCGCCAGATGCAAAAGGAGAGGTTCTGGAAGAGCAGAGAAGGAGACATTTTGAAGCTTCAGAGTCTGATACGGGCGAAGAAAGTCCGTGACGAGGTACGAGAGCAGCGATCCCAGTTAGTCTGCTGTTCGGGTCCGATCCGGGACATCCAAGCGATGTGTCGGGGCTTTCTCACTCGGGAGCGCATGTCTACGCAGCAGCAAGAGACGAATCGCATGGCAGGCCCCGTTATCGGTCTGCAGAGCGCTATTCGAGGAATGCTGTTGAGACACAGGGTTGAACAGGACCTGCAGTTCCTCGAGCGACAAGCCGGCCCTGTTATCCAGCTGCAAGCCGCTGCTCGGGCACTGCTAACAAGACGCCAGGTTGCTCTGCAGAAGGAGGCCCTTGTGAGCTTCTCGCCGGCGTGGGAGGTTCTTCAAGCTGTGGGCCGGGGCAATCTTGCCAGAGCAAACTTTCACAACCTCAAGGCAGAACTTCGTCAGCACTCCCCGGCGCTCGGCATACTGCAAGCCTGCATACGGGCTAGTGCAGTACGGAGGGAGATCTCAGAAACCCTCGAAGGACTCGACCAAAACGAGGAGCAGGTCCTGGATCTCCAGTCTATGATCAGGGGCATGCTGGTGCGTCAGCGTGTGGCTGACGACCTAGACGCCTTGGAGCAGCTGACGCCCAATATCACGAGCCTCCAGTCTCACATTCGGGGTTTCCTATACCGAAAGCAGCATCGCGCTTTCCTGGACGAGCTGGATACTACTGAAGACCAGGCTATCCGCCTTCAGGCCGTTGTTCGGGCGATGCTCCTCCGCGCCGAGGTCGCCACGGTTCTCGAGCAGCTCGACGAACATGACGAATCGATCACGGAGCTCCAGGCAGCGGCCAAGGCCTTCGTGGTTCGCGCTAAATTTGAGGAGAAGAAGAGGTTTTTCAACGAGAACATGCAGAAGGTTGTCAAGATCCAGAGTTTCGTCAGAGCCAAGCTGCAAGGCGAGGCGTACAAGAGCCTTACAACGGGCAAGAACCCTCCCGTCGGCGCCGTCAAGAACTTCGTGCACCTGCTCAACGACAGCGACTTTGATTTCAACGAAGAGGTCGAGTTCGAGCGGCTCAGGAAGACCGTGGTCCAGCAGGTCAGGCAGAACGAGATGCTGGAACAGTACATTGACCAGCTCGACATCAAGATTGCTCTCCTCGTGAAGAACAAGATCACCCTCGACGAAGTCGTCCGTCACCAGAACAACTTTGGTGGGCATACTAGCAACCTGCTCGCGAACAGTTCCATGGCCAGCGCCAACCAGTTCGATCTCAAGGCTCTGAACAAGGGATCTCGCAAGAAGCTCGAGCTCTACCAGCAGCTGTTCTTCACCCTCCAGACTCAGCCACAGTACCTCGCTCGCTTGTTCCGCAGGGTCCGCGAGCAAGGCACCGCCGAGAAGGAGTGCAAGAGAATCGAGCACCTGGTGATGGGCCTTTTCGGCTATGCGCAAAAGCGCAGGGAGGAGTACTACCTGCTCAAGCTGATCGGCAGATCGATCCGCGAGGAGGTCGAGGTATGTCACACCCTCCAGGACTACCACCGCGGCAACTTCTTCTGGGCAAAGATCCTTGGCAATTATACGCGATCCCCTAGGGACAGGAAGTACCTGAGGGATCTTTTGGGAGGAATGATCCGAGACAACATTGTCGAGGACCCTGAGCTGGACCTGGAGAGTGATCCTATGCAAATCTACCGCTCTGCCATCAACGACGAGGAGCTCCGAACCGGCCGCCCGAGCAACCGACCCCTAGATATACCCCGGGAACTCGCCATCAAAGACCCAGAGACGAGGCAGCTCTTCATCGACCACCTCCGAGACCTTCGAGAGATCTGCGACCAGTTCCTCCTGTCTCTCGAGGATCTTCTCCCGCGGATGCCCTACGGTCTCCGTTTTGTCTGCCGCCAGATCTTCGAGGCCCTGTGCCAGCACTTCCAGCGCGAGCCGCAAGAGCATCTCTTGCAAATTGTCAGCGGCTGGCTCTGGCGCTTCTACCTGCAGCCGGCCGTCACGTCGCCCGAAAACGTCGGCGTCATCGAGAAGCAGCTCAGCCCGCTGCAGAAGCGTAACCTCGGAGAGGTGGCAAAGGTGCTCGGTCAGATCTCCACGGGCCGGCCGTTTGGTGGTGAGAACATCTACCTTCAGCCTCTGAACTCGTTCCTCGCGGAGTCCGTTCAGCGCCTGGCGCATATCACCAACGAGCTCATCTCCGTGCCCGATGCCGAGAGCACCTTCGACATCGACGAGTTCAACGACCTGTACGCCAAGAACAAGCCCACGCTGTACATCAAGATGACCGACATATTCGCTATTCATAACCTCGTCGCCGGAGAGCTCCCCACGCTCTGCCCCAACCGCGACGACATGCTTCGAGAGATCATGCAGGATCTTGGTAGTGCTAAGAACAACGAGAGTGAGATGACAGCTGCCGGCTCTACCGATATTCAGATGTTCCTCACTCCGAAGCTGCATGATGTCGATGATCCCGAGGCCGAGATCAAGGCCTTGTTCATGGAGACCAAGCGCTGCGTCTTGTACATCATCCGGGTGCAGACAGGCGCCAGCCTTCTGGAGATCCTAGTCAAGCCGATCATGCAGGAGGACGAGCACAAGTGGAAGATGCTGCTGCGTGATGACTTCTCCGGCCACTCCAATACTCGCGGTGCTTACTCCGATGCCAATATGATCGACGTCACGAGGATGTCGTACTACGAGCTCAAGCGCACGGCGCTCGAGAATGTGATGCGGCTGGAGCAAATGGGCCGCATCTCCAAGCACAACTTCTACCAAGACATCCTCAACGCCATCGCGCTTGATATTCGGACGAAGAGCCGCCGGCGTGTGCAAAGGCAGCGCGAGCTCGAGGGCGTCCGCCTCACCCTAGGTAACCTGCATGAGAAGGCCAAGTACCTGGAGCAGCAGCGCAAGAGCTACGACGACTACATTGAGCAAGCCATGGCGACGCTTCAGAACAAGAAAGGGTAAGTTAGCCCGGGGAACCCCCCCAAGCACATTGTCCTGTACAAGAAACTGACTCCATTCCTCCTTCACAGCAAGAAGCGGTTCCTCCTTCCCTTCACCAAGCAGTACAACCACCAGCGCGAGCTCGAGCGCAATGGCCGCGTGCCCAAGTTCGGCTCATACAAGTACAGCGTCCGGGCCCTGGTCGACAAGGGAGTCTTGGTGTCATGGGCAGGCGTTGCCGAACGCGACTGGGGCCAGATCAATCTAACCATCAGCTGCGACGAAGTCGGCGTCTTTGCGATCGAGGGCAGCCGCGGCCATATCCAGATCCCAGGAGCCAGCGCGACCGTGCCGATTGAGGACCTCCTGCAAGCCCAGTTCGAGGCACACCAGTTCATGAACCTGTTTGAGGGTAACCTCCGCCTCAACGTCAACCTGCTGCTGCACCTGCTCTACAAGAAATTCTACGGGACGTAAGCGGTCGTTCCGGACGGGGTAAGAGCAAATGAACCGAGACGAACAACAGTGCGACGAGTACTATCATGAGGCACGGGTTACGACAGTCACGCTGAACGCACGAACCTAGACACGAGAAAATCCCTGGCAACGGGAGGCGTCGGGTCCTACGCGCTCCGCCGTCTGCATACTGCGTTGGTGATCCGAGGCAAGGAGGAAGAAGAGGCAGAACGCTCTGCGAGCTCTGTCTGCAAACCAATAATGTGTGACTGTTTGGGTTGGCTGTCTGAATCTATCGTTGCGAGGACGTTGTGATACCTCTTTTCGTGGTATTTTTTGCCGAGTAGCGGGCGTGGAAGGGGTGCCAAAGGCCATAAGGAGGAAAAGAAAGTAGGAGAAAAAAAGAGCCAGGGTCACGGAGGCAGACGATACAAACTTTCTTGCTTCCCAATAAGGGCCGTCCTGTGCTTCGAACCGGACGGCACCTGCTTGGGTCGCCATCTAGGGACATGGACAAGGGAACCGCCGAGGTGAACGGGCAGCCATTAGATACTGGACGGGGGGATGAGGACTGAGGAGTGAACGGCACGACTACCCCGGGAGGAACTGGCTTGATGGAAGGAGAACTGGTCGATTTTGTGGTACCCCCTCGATAGCATATGCCCTTAGATACTTAGTTAGATATTTGCCTCGTTCAACGTTTGCAATGGCTATGGGTCTTTATAACCTGGACTTCTTGTGCACCTGATGAATTCGCTATGCATGATTTGAGCAAACCCGGCCTTGGAAGTCCTTATGGGGCACATGCGAGCTACTGCTACTGTATATCAATCCAAGCACAGCACTTGCAACGCCCATCTAGGCTATCTTACCTAGTAATTATAGACCTGTTCTAATTAGAGACACAATTCGGAAAGCGGGAGTGGCTTTGCCCCACCGTTTAGTCTCTCGCTAAGCTCAAGGCAGGTATAGCAGTGGAGGGGTTCGCTCCTGCGTCGAGCTGCAGGCCATTAACGCGACAAAGCGACGCGACCGTTTTTACGCGACCCGAACCTCATCGAGTCCACCCCGCCAGAACCCAGAACGCCAGCACGGCAAGGGCCACCAGCACCGAACGACAGAACAAGTCCGACGTCGATTGACGTCCAATATGGAGCGTCCGGCCAAGCGACTCCGTATCGAGGGCACCTCACCACTCACGCGTGCCGAGAATGAGGACGAGCTGGTGCTCCGGCCCGAGGAGATCAATCAGCGTCGAGACCCCGGCTACCAGGCGCATATGAGAACCACATGGCTCAAGTCCCGGTTTGAGAGCATCTTTGAGAAGTACGGAAACCCGGAACTGAGCTCAGACGAGATTGACCTCCGGACGGGCGAGGTCGTCACCGACAATGGCCACATCCAACAGATGGGAGACAGGCACGTCGAGGATGCTGTCGAGGCACTTGCAGATGACCAGGATGCTCTGATTCTTCGCGGGACGCGGCCTAAGCCACCGAGCAACTCGTCATTCCTCGGAATCGTGCCTGGCATCTCCCAGACCCAACTCCTACTTCCTCCGGGCCCGCAGGTACTTTCGTTCCCCGGGTCCATATCACAGGATCTCTTCGGGCCTCGCGATCCGAAGTGGCAAGTCCCCGAGCTACCGGCCCTGTCTTTTGGCAAGGCTCTAGATGGATGTCTATCCAACGTAATCACCAGGAAAGTCGCCTTCAAGAGGCCTCTCGCCATCGAGGATGGCGACCAATCTGAGGGGGATGACGAGGTGCTTCTAGGCCACCGTACAAAGGCGATACATGCTGCCGTCAAGAAACAGCTGGTCCCGCCCATACTAGCTCCAAAAGGCACTCGGCCCCGGGGCCGACCACCAAAGCCTAAAGAGCACCATGCACAAGCAGCTATGAATGATACAAACGAGCGCCCCGAGCACCCTCAGGAGACTTCTGTCGGATTGGGAGGCCATGCCTCCGCCGGACTACTTTCGATACGTCGGCCTAGAGGCCGCCCTCGAAAAATCCTTGTTGGCGAGTCACCATGCCAGGAACTTATACCCAAGACTGCGCAAACCGCAGGGACGAAACAGTTGGTTGCGGTCCGCTCTACAAAGGCGGAGCTACAGCCTACAGGAGCAGACTTACTCTCAGTAATATCACCCGAAGAAGCTTCCGTCGAAGATTCGCTACAGCCATCTAGCGGAGCGGAAAAGGTCGGCGGACAGACCTTCCGAGTGGAACTATCCAGGAACGCAGTGTCCAAGGACGAGTACCAATTGGTTCCGCTAGAGGAAACCCCCCCGCCTGAGGAGGATATTGCACCTCTGCCGGCTGTTTTGAATAATTCAGAGATAGTCGGCTTGGACACGGATAATGTGGTAGATCCTAGCCCGCCTATATCTAGGGTCGAGGCCCTGTCCAGTCTCACAGCGGAGTCTGCCTCTGAGGACACTCGAGGTAGTGCTCGAGGTAGTGGTAGTGCTACAACTGCTGATGCCATCTCTCCATCAGCCAAGACAACGGCCTCGAAAGAATCCGCGGAAGCTACCGCGAAATCGGTGGGCTACTCGCGCAATGTCATCGATCCCGCATATGAGTTCTCTGACGAGGATGAGACGACTGTTTTGCTACCGAAGCATAGGAAGCAACGAGGAAGGGCCACGAACCTCGACGCACTTCAATCCAGCAACCGAGCCCGCAGCCTAAGAACCGCTTTGTCAACGCCAGCTTCAACTCTCGAAGACGCCATTGGCTCCGGCTTGGCGGATGATGAAGAGGCCCTACCACACATTGGCAACTCAGATAAAGAGAACATGCCGAGCAAAAAAGTGCCTAGGAACAAGATGAAGCGTGGCGTTGGGACGAAAGATAAAGGATCAAGACAAGTTAAGCCAAAGGAAAAGGCCTTGTCTACCTCGGTGACAGGTGACTCCGCCGATGCAGAATTAGCCCTCGAGCAATCTGTCGACAAAGAGATACCTCTGGCATCGAGCACAGCTGTCATTGAAAGCTCTCCCAATCATTCTTCGGCAGATCCTTGCCCAGCTGAGCGGGCGAATCACACCCCGCCACCAAACCCAGCAAGCAACATACCTAAAGCTGGTTCTTCGGCAACCCGATTAATCACCTCCAGCCAAAACCCTATAACAGCTATACACCACGACGGTCCTGAGACGGAAGCTTGGGTAGATGTAGCTGCAGGCGAGGCCAGCCCAGAGGACAACTTGCCACGGCCATCATCCCCAGGAGCAGCATTGTTTTCTGCCCCCGGGAACACGACGCCGCAAGATGCCACCCCCCGCACAGCGTCTCTGGAGATAGCAGCAGATCCAGAAATCTCAGCGCCCGGCTCTCAGCGCCGGTCAATTCAGCGAACATACTCTACTCGTACAAGGACTCGCCCCCTGCCTACGACCCCGATTAAGAAGCGGCCGTCTAAGAAGGCGACGTCGGCAGGCTCGGACCGCAAGCCACCATCATCCACCAGGACGTCCCTTCTATCCCTCGTCGCATCTGAGGACGAGGACGAGCTATCTATGGGACTAGAAGCCTTCACCCCTTCCAGCCGGCGCAGCTTCCTCGACACGTCGACGGTCCTGGCGCCGTCGCCTTCGGCGATCCGCAAGTCGACGCTCAGGACGAGCCTGGCGGCGCGGTCCTCCCCTCAGGGGCAGCGGAATCGAAGACGCCCCCACGGGTTCCACCCCCACCCCTCCTCTGCCAGGGGAAGTCCAAGCAAGCAGGAAGGAGCCGGGGCGGGCGAGAGCGCCATAAACACTCCCGTGCGGCGTACCATCGGCCCCGAGCCCAGCGAGGAGCTCTACCTCACGCCGGGCGGCACGATGCGCAGGTGCGGCGAGGCCGGGTTCCGCTGTGATCGGGACTTCTGCATGACCTGTGACTAAGTAGATAGATAGATGGTGGTCCATGGGAAAGCATGTGTATCTGCATCAAATCTAGGCGGCAGAAGGGAAATAGACGAGGCTGGAGAGTGGTACTCCTTTTTAAACGAGTCAGACCTCGTGTCGACAGAACTTGTCAACGAAGACCCCGGGTCTGGTTCGCAAATCATCTGATAGCACAAAGAGCTTTCAAAAGACATTGAGAAACGCGATGGCTTATTATACTCGGAGAGATGCCGAACCTCGCGTGACCACAGCGCGATTTCGCAAAAACGTATACTCGATAAGCACGAAGGTATTACAGTTATGCAATTCCCCCAGTGACAGGTAGGTATAACCGCTAGAAGACTGAAGTAAAAACGCCGCTTGATCATATGTCTCCCCTGTCCCTCGCCGTCCGTCGTTCGCCTAATAAGAGAGCAACGAGCTGGGAAGTTCATGGCCTCCCCAATAACACACCGCATAGAGAGAATCGGCCGTCACAAAAGATTTCGTCCATCCCCTACCCAGCGTGGTGTTGACATCCCGGGCCACGGAATTTATCACGTATTTTCCACTTTTCCTTGCCCGGCCAACCCTAGTCCTTAGTCTTGACGATCCATTGACCCCATGTGTGGTTCGAAGTATCCCTTGCATGCCGGAGCCGATGCGCTATCGCCAGGCCGGCGCCACAAGGGTGGGAGAGCGCCTCCTTCGAGAGAGGAGTAGCAAGAGGAAAGAGGATGGGTAAGAAGTCTTCCTTTTGGGTTCTTTTTTCCCAAATCTCTCAAATGGTCTATGAGCGACCACCCTAGGGCACTATTGAAGTGCCGCCGGCCAGGTACGCCTTCAAGGTAGCCTCGTCACGAATGGGGCTGAAGTAAGGGTGCGCCATAGCCTCCTTAGCGGTGAGACGTTCCTAGCGGTCACGTTAGCGAACGAGGGCGTTTCTTCTAGACTAGAAATAGGCTCACCTGATGGTCGTATCTCAAGAGCTTATCTAAGAAATCGATGGCCTCGTTGCTGACAAAGCGTTGGTTCTCCGAGTTGACGAAGCTGTGCCACGGCTTCTTCTGGAAGCGGCCGAGGATATCGTCGTACTGGGCATCCAGCTCAATCTCGTACTTGTCAAGATAGTCAAATAAATCGTCGGTGCCGAGGACCTTGGCGATCTTGACCAGCTGGTCCGAGTTGCTGTTCCCGTGGAAGAAGGGCTCCTTGCGGAAGATCATGGACGCAAACATGGCACCCAGGCTCCACATGTCCAAGCTGTAGTCGTACTCCTGGAAATCGACGAGCAGTTCCGGGCCTTTGAAGTAGCGCGAGGCAACCTACGATATGAGAGTCAGTTGGCTTCATTCCCGCGAGCCTGCAACGACACCGGGGAGGTTGGGAAGCAGTGAGTCCCTCAGACAAGAACATACACGAACGTTATACTCGGTTCCAGGGTGGTAAAATTCGGCCAGACCCCAGTCAATAAGGCGCAACTATTGCATCCCGGTTAGCAGCCAGAACAGGCAGTGCAGTAATCGGGGGTCATACGTGCCTTTCTATTCTCATGATCGATCATAACGTTATGAGGCTTCACGTCGCGGTGCATGATGCCCTTGCTGTGGCAGAAGTCGAGTGCCTTGAGGAGCTCATAGATGTAGTATCGGACATCGATGTCGTTGAACTTGGGGTAGAGGCTTCGGAAGTCGGTGTTGTTGACATATTCAAAAATAAGGGATGGGGTTTTGCTCTGTCGACGAGAACGCCAGGTCAGAATCTGCCTTGAATATGGTCAAGGAGTCATGCGAGCCCTACCTGTGAGTCCCTGACCACATCGAGCAGGGCGACGATGTTGGGACCGCCGGCGAGGTTTTGCAGGATCTTGATCTCGCGCTTGATCTTCTTCTTCTTGACCGGCTTCAAGACCTTGATGACGCATTTCTGGTAATTGACAACATTGATACCCTCGAACACCTCTGAGTACTTTCCGCGGCCTGTGTTGTTGCGCACGTGTCAGCGCATGCGAGGAAAGGAGTGGAGGGGTGTGGAGGGGCGTGGAGGGGCGGGAGGGGCTGGTCGGGCTGCCAGGCCCCTAGAATGGACGCACCGATTTTCCTAACGACCTCGTAGTTCTCCAGAACGCCCCAGCCTAAGCATCGTCGCGTTAGCAGGTAGCCCGGCGAAATCCGCGCAAAAGGAAGCGGCGGATGGAATGGCAGGCGGGCCGAGGTGGTCGCGGGGGCCAAAAGAACGGGGCGGAATTGCTCACTGATGTTCACGCTGTCGTAGTCCCAGTATGCGCGAGGCATGTTCTGGTTGACGTCGGCATAGACTCGCGCCATGGTTGCGTCCGGGCGCGCGGTGGTGCGCGCAGCTCGATCGCGGTGGATGGAGAAGGAAGGGAGAAGGGGGAAGGGGGGGCAGGAAGGAAGCGGGGGATGGAGGAATGAAATATGGTGGTCGGAGGTGAGGCTCGAGACAAAGGCTTCGAGGATAGCCAGGTGAAGAGGGGCACGAAAAGTGGGATGAAATCGGTGAGAGATAGGTATCGATCCTTGGCACCTGGCGCCCGCTGTCGGTGGCTTGTCGCGGTGGGGCTGTGCGACAAGGTTGCCCCCCGATCAAATAGTTAGTCGCAGCTCCTCCTTATGTGCTCTGAAAATGTTGTTTGGGGTGGTGAGGTGAGCCCCGAGAGCCCCCCCTGTCATAAAACACGACCCCCCTCCTATAACGCGCGACCCGTCAACCATACGGTTCGTTGTTGACGAGGGGTGGCCCGGGCCCAGGTGGATGAAATTGATTTGGTGAGTGACGCATTCATTTGTTTTTGTCCAAACACCCCTCATAGCCTCCTTCCACTTGTCTTCCTTGAACGACAGAGAGAGCTCGTAATTGCGCTACACAATCTCGCCCGCCACAATGGCTGATAGCTTGGGTCGAGGATCTAGACGCGGACGTCGCGTCTCCTCTAGAACCGGCTCTGCTCGCTCGTCGGCCGTTTTTGACGACGCCACCTTCCTTCATCCAGGCCAGCACATTCCCGGTTCTCACCCGCTGCGCCCGGCCGAATCCAGGTTTTCACTCCACGAGCAGTTCGCCTTAACCCGGAGAGAGTACGAATTTGGCTTCGATGATGCCGCCTCGTCCATCCTCGAGCGATCTACAGTCGCCTCCGAGGCCGATCGGGATGGCGACAACGACGACACCGTTGTTGTCGGGGCTGCCTTCCCTACCTCCCCCGCTGGTAAGCCGGGGCCGAAGATCCCCATCAACAGAGACTATTATGAGCTCCTCTGCCTTCCCAAGGATCCGCGTTTGCCCCCAAGTGTGATTCGAAGAGCCTATGCTCGTCTCTTCCACATCCTGCACTCGGAAAAACAGCCACCCTACCAGCGGAATGCCGCTGCCGTTTATTTCCAAGGGGTCCAGGCGGCCTTTGAGACCCTCATTGAGCCGTACCGGAAGGTCGACTACGACCTCAGCAGAGGGGAAGAAGAAGAAGATGTAGCTGCTGAAATCGGTGGGGCGGGCGCTCACGAATTGGTCGATGATGGGTCTGGCGGCAGCCAGCTATACGAGCAGTATATCAACTGGACCCAAGTCGAGCCTAGTGCTACGACAGACTTCGCTCTCCGGGTAGAAGCAGACTCCGCTGGTCTGAAGTCGCACCGGAGCCGGCAGCGCGTAGCTCCTTTGGACTTCGCGATTAAACAAACAGCAACTATTGAGCTTCCAGCGCTGCTCCCTGCAGCCGAGAAGGCCGTCCTCTCCGTCCAAGCTCTTAACGCCGCGGTTTCCCCTGCTGGCCCAGCAAACGCGACGATTCGCGTGGGCGTCCCAACGGCAACACTTACCGGCTCTGCCCACGCGCTTCTAGCCGGGCGCAGCAAAGTGGCACCGCTACTACTCGCGCCATATACCCCGCCAGGCCCGCTATTGCATGAGAGACGCCACCTAGGACAGCTGCTCGCGACACGGGTGCTGCCGGGGCTGAACCTCCAACTCCGTCAGGAGCTGTTTTGGAGAGAGCCCTACCCCGGAGGTGCCCGCAGACTAGCGGGACATATGCCCGTGCCAGACACCGTGATCGAGCAAGAATTTGAGATTCTTCCCGAGCCTGCTGCGACCACGCGGGTGGCTCACTCTTTCGACCTACCGAACAGCAACGAGCCGCTTCATGTTGAGGTTTCGCTCCAGAAACTCCTGCGCAGCCATGGCGCAGCCCCTGGTTTCGGCCTTGCCCTGCACAAGCGCGAGGGCGACGGAACCGGATTCCTTGTTGTCGATTCTGGGGATTGGAGCCTTTGGTCGGCTAGGGAATGCCGGCATCTCTCTGGATTCTCCAAGGCGGCGACAGGTCTCGTCCAAAAACTCGAGGTCCCCAGGGTTGCGCCTACCATTGAGGCGGGGTACACTTGGAGCTCGTATGAGATGGGCTTATTGGCCGGGCGGTCGCTTACCAAGCCCGCCGAGCGTAATGTCAGGACGCTTGACCGCGACATGGACGCTGATAAGGTGGGCTCTTGGAGCGTGTCCGCGGCGGCTACCACCGACGAGGCGGCTTGCTATCTCCGCTACGGGCGGGACCTGCTCTCTCTCGTCTCCCCGGACCAAAGCTCTTGGCTCCCGGGTGGGAACAGGAGCCACCGGTGGAGCGGAATTCGCGGCGAGGTTGAATTTGGAGCTACGCGGCATCGGGATTTCTGGATGGCCTTCCGGGCTCTCAAGCGTATTGGTAGGTTCTCCAAGCTCGGTTTCGAGGTCGGCCTCACACGGTACAGCTTGTACCTATCTCTATACTGGTCTCGTCTCGGGCAGCGATTCAGTTTGCCGTTCCTCGTGGCCTCCAAGTCTAGCCTGACCGCTGAGGTTGCCTTCTGGACGACCCTTGTACCGTTTGCTGCCTTCGCGTTGCTGGAACATTACTATTGGAAGCCGAAGTCGAAAGCTAGGCAGCACGGTGACTCCCGCCTCCTCAGCAAGGAGGACCTCCACGAGTACATCTCCAAGAGGAGGTCGGAGGCGGATGACCTGACTGCCATTCTGGCGGCAGGTGCCGAGACACGTCAGACCCTTGAGCGCCAGAAGGGCGGGCTTGTGATCCTGAGCGCCAAGTACGGAGTCAAGGACGCGCCTCCAGACGAAGTTGCGGACGTGACGGTAGCTATTGGGGCTTTGGTTGACAATGGGGAGCTGCTTGTCCCTGGGGGTCTTCGGAAGAGCCACCTGCTGGGGTTCTGGGATCCCGCTCCGCTGAAAACCAAGGTGCTGTACGTGCGCTACCTCTACCACGGCAAGGAGCACAGCATTGAGGTCAAGGGGAGGGATGAACTCATACTCCCTTGAAGCTCGCTTGCGGCCATGTCTTATGCAATATTAACATCTCGGTGTCTTGGTGGTTTTGTGAATGGGGGGAGAGCATGTATAAGGGGGGCGTAGCAGGGAGGAGCCAGATGGCAGGGCGACGACAACGGGGACGGAAGATACCACCACTCAGCGCTTATGTATTATGATGTTATGGCTAATGATTTAATGTTCATCTCCATCTCACAGAACTGTGCCTCCCAGGCCCAGCCAATCACTGCCGCTCTTGATTATTTGGTGGACGGCGAGCCTGTTGTGCTCGAGTGCGGCTCCGTCGAAGAAGAGCAGCTTGATATATCCTGGCTAAAGTTTAATACCGGTTGTCTCAGATAGGTTTAGGTAGGACCCTTCTCAACCCAACCAAGATAAGGTGCCTACCTAGTAGTTGAGCCTACCCCGCGGTTTGCAGAGTGGGCCATGGCTTGTGGTTTAGCAACCCATGCATCCCTCCCTCCCTCCCTATCCTTAAGTGTGAAACCTGGGGTTTGACGGAATTGGAAACCCCACACACCCAAGTCCTCAGAGCATCGGGCCTATGCATCTTTGTCAATTTACCGCTTGCTAGCCCATATCGCCAAATGAGGTAGGGCGGCCTCATCTGCCCACGGCAGGAAGACGCAGACAACCCTCCTATGCCGATGCTCTTCGGACTCCTCCTACCATGGCACCAGCGGATATCAGCGGCAGCCCCGGGCTGGTCCCGAACCCCTTCATCAAGAAGCGCAACCTCGAGTGGCATTTGAGTCCCCCGCCGACCGTCAAGAAGCAAAAACCCCAGCCGCCAGAGATCCCCTCCCCTGAGCGGCAGACGCAGCCTCCCGCACCCTCTTCCGTCGCCATAGAGGCTGGCAAGGCGACCCTCACCGATCATCTGCCATACTTCAGCCAGCTCCTCTCCACATACACCCTAGGCTCCTATCCGCCATCCGTGCCCCGCCTCCCTGTAAGCGCCTATGAAAGCCTCTATAGCGCCGCCCTGCATAACCCCAACGGCGCACACTTCGTCGTACACCAGCACGACCACCCGGTCGCCGGAACCCATTATGATCTGCGCCTGCAAATCAACGGTACGAGCTCGGCAAGCTGGGCTATCATGTGTACGTAATCGGGATCCAACAACCCTTATGGCAACTTCTGACTAGGGATGTGAGTAGACGGGCTCCCCGGAGACCCCAATAGCCAGCGTCTGAACCGCAATGCGGCCGAGACGAGGATACATACACTTTGGAACCACCTGGTCGAGACTGGGAGCAGAGAGACCGGTAGTCTACTCATATGGGATACTGGGACGTACCAAATCCTGCCACGGCGGAGTAAGCACGCGCCCGCTATCGACCCGGACAGCGAAGGCAATGAAAGTGAGGACTCCCTAAGCGAAGCCACGACGGAGCAGGAGAAGCTGCACGCCGCGTTCGCCAATCGCAAGATCCGCCTCCGTCTCAACGGGACGAGGCTCCCCCGTGGCTATACAGTCTACTTACGTGTCACGAAAAAGGAGGACGCTGCTGGCAGGATGAAGGCGCTGAGGAGCGCCTCCGGGGTGAAGCCGAGGCGGAGGCGAGCGCGACGCGGTCAGGCCCCCAAACCTGCTGAGACCAGCAGCAGCGCCTCCGAATCCGAGCCGGAGCCGGACCTGTACAGTGCTCGGGCAGACCAGGCCCAGAACGAGGGGGAGAGTGAGGGACTGTCGGCCGTGGAGAGGGAGCTACGAGAGGTGGAGGACGACGAGATTCGCAGGACGAACGCTTACACAGGCGCATCGAATACCATTGCGAGTGTTTACCAACGCCGCTGGTACCTGTCCCTCGATCGGAGCGCGGCCGGGTTTGTCAAGATGCGTAAGCAGGGTGGGACGGTCTGGGAGATGGGAGACGGTTGCTCCGAGTTGCCCGGCTCTGCTGAAGAGAACGACTCGAGGCTCAACTACCCATTCTATGTAAAGGGCCCAGAGCACGAGAGAAGTGTTGTTACTGGGCGCCTAGGCCAGGAGATATTGAGAGACGAGGGGGTCTCTGATTACGCCGGGAGAAAAGGGTGGTGTCCCGTGCTGAACTAGAATCGCCCTCGCAAGAGCTCCATGGATTTACCTATAGCTACTCGAATTGTAGGGCGTGCCAGGTAGTGCTTGGAAATGCCACCTCCTTTGGGGTGGATTTGTATGATTTTCGGGGGTTCGTCATATATATGCTCCAGTGAACGGTACTATATACAGTTTCTCCTCGATAAATATGCTCTCTGTTATATACAGCAACACGAAGAACCAACCCATCTTTTCTCCACGTAGAGATGATGGCAGAAAAGATAGCGAGAAGAGGCTAGTTGCTGCCAGCTGTCCAGGTCGGGACGGTCTGCGGGCCGGTGGGCGTCTCGTTGATGGCGTCGTTCTGGCGGGTGCAGCCGCTCTTTGCCGTGATGGCCGCGGGGCAGGCGACCTGCTTGAACGACACGGATGGGTTGTCAGCCCCCTTGAACCAGTCGAAGCGCCAGTAACAACCGGCCTTGAGTGCCTGCGGGAAGCTGTCGCAGTCGGATCGGCTGTGGATGCCGCCGTAGCGGTCGCCCCAGCCGTTGGAGGGAGCACCGTACTGTTGCGTGCAAGCTAACCCAGAGGCTGTCAGCAGTTTGCTTCATTGGAACAGCCGATATGCCAAGAAGGCAGTAGCTCGGAGGGGGGGGGCGGGGAGGGGAGGCGGAGGCTGGAGAGGAGAAGACATAGAGAGCACAAGACGCACCATTGAACTGCCCAACGCCGCCGCCGGGAATGGCGAGGTCGAAGTGGTTGTTGCCCAAGTCACCGCCCGTGTTAGTAGCCTGCACGATGAGCTTCTTGCCGCTGACGGGCCCGCTGGTGAAGGTCAGCTCGTAGCAGGCGCAGCACCAGCTGGCCTCGTTGCTGCCAGCGACGTTGACGGCGGCCCAGCCGTAGCTGACCGTCTCGTTGACGGCCCAAGGGCTGTGGTTGGAGCACATGAAGGCGCTGCCGCCATTGTCGCAGCCCGACTTGGTGTTGCCGCCGTCGTTGAGGGGCCTGTCGTTCTTGTCGCACGTGCCGACGGGCGACGGCGCGTTGCCCTTCTTCGGCCACCCGCACGACGGCTTGCAGCAGTCCCAGTACCGCGTCGTCTTGCCGTTGCCCGAGGAGCCTTGTGCGGATGCCTCGAGGAAGAAGGGCAGCAGCGCCAGCAGGGTGGGGAGTGGGAGACGCATCTTGTAGCTGTCCGGGCTGGTGGGTGTCTTTTTCTGGCGGTGCTCTCTTCCTTTGTTTACAGGCAGGAAGGGGTTCAGGGGCAGAGTATTAGGGGGCCAGATGGTGGACGGCGTGGTTTTCAGGGGGGGGTTAGACTAATGTCAACAACGCGAAGCATAAGACAAACGTGGAGGGGTGAGCCGGGGAAGACAAGGGGAGGCTTATGAGAGGGAAATATTCTCTCTCTGCGCAGCACCTGGATATTGAAAGGGGCAGCCCCGATGCGGAAGCGGACATCTTGGGTAGCACTTCCAGCCCGTGTTCGCGGTGCCCGAGATCCCACCGACTTGGCCGCCCACGCGCCAGTTACGCCGAGAGGGGCTGGAGGCTCTATCTGGTCGAGGCAGGGCAGTCGGATGCCACAATAGCCAAATGAAATCTCTCCACCTGATTTCCAGGAGTGCCAGGCCGAAAGGGCCGGCGGTAAATGAGCAGGTTACCCCATAGGTGTGCGAGGGTGACGGGCAAGTGGGCAAGTGGGCAAGTGAGGAACGTCGGCACTGGATTACCCAGCCGTGCCTGCGTTTTCTCTCGCCGCGGCACCCCCAGGAACCAAGCAGGCGGCCCCCGTGGGCGTTCTGGCAGAGGCTGAATGCTTGACGACGACACTCCCCCGCATGAGGCCGCCCTAGACGTCGACCCGCGGGGCGCCCAAATGCGGAGAAGACGTTATAAGCTTGATATTATGTGACCCCCCTTTATCCCGCCGTCTCCCCCGTATTAAATTGCTCTGGGGCATCTCGCAAATAGGCATCATATGGCCGGCCAATGGCACCGCAATGGAACCTGGAGGGCCGTAGACGCCCAGTTCGGTACAATCTCTTGCAGTTCTGTCTATCTATCTAGACATCTGTGCGAGTCCCGGCATGCTCACGGCGTCACCGCTTCCTCGTTATTTTCTTCTTTTCTCGCCAGATCTATCCATCTAAGCTCAGAAAGACTCGTCCTTCCTGCGGACAAAAAATGACGCTCACGGAGAAGCCGACCGCCGAGTCATGGGCCGATACCGATCAAGCGCGCATCGTTTACCAGCGGCGTTCCTCCCGGCCTTCCTCGAAGGCCTCCTCAGCACCTCGCGCAATCCGACCAAGAAGGTTGCCGAAGCCGCCGCCGCCCTCCTCCTCCCGTTCTTCCTCGCGGCGCTCGCCGCCCCAGCCGCCACCGCCGCCACCTCCGTAGCTCTCCTCTTGGCGACGGCCGTGGTCCTCATCACGGCGTTCTTCGCGGCGCTCGCCGCCCCAGCCACCACCACCGCCGCCGCCGCCTCCGTAGCTCTCTTCCTGCCGGCGGCCGTAGTCCTCATCACGGCGTTCTTCGCGGCGCTCGCCACCCCAGCCGCCTCCACCGCCGCCGCCTCCGTAGCTCTCCTCCTGCCGGCGGCCGTAGTCCTCACGCCGGTCGTCACCACCGCCCCAGCGGTTTTCAGTGCGCTCCTCGTAGCTGGTTTCCTGGTAGCTGCTTTGGGGACCGCCGCCATGGTGCCGCCCGTGGTGTTGCTGCGGTTCCTCCTGCTCGTAGCGGCGATACTCGGTGCGCTCACCGCCGCCGGGGTACTGGGTCTGAGTATACTCAGCTTGGCCATACCGGTCTCCGGAGTGGCCATATTGGGTAGTAGTCTGGCTATACCCGCCGTCGTTGGTGCGGCCACTGTACTGTTGAGTCTCAGTCTCTTCTTGCTTGAACCCGCCGCCGAGCAGTCCGCCGGCAACGGAGCTGAGGAGTCCGCCTAGGCCACCGCCAGATTCCTGTTGCTGCCCGCCTCCGTAGTTCCCGCCGCCCTGCTGCATGAACGGAAGCTTCATGCCAGTCTCATTCTGGATCAAGCCGGACACGCCACTCTCGAAAGAGCCCATGATTGCGCCAGAAGCGGCACCGACGATCTTGTCCTCGAGGCTGTTGCTGCCATCCCCGCCACCGTAGTTCTTGTGCATGCCAAGAGGCTTGCCACAACCATGACCGGTGTCGTGGACACCTTCTTTGTGGTTTTGTCCGTTTAGCACGCCCTCCCGGCTCAGCTTGCGACGGTATTCGTCTTTCTCGCGCTCGTCCTTCTCGTTCCACCACTCTTCGACGGAGCGGAACATGATCTGACGACCATCACGAGCCCCATCCTCGCCCTGGTCCCGCTGTGCAGGGTGATGGAGAACACCATGGATGATGCGTGTCAGGGTGCGGTCGACATCGACGCCGTGGTCATCCCAAGCCTGCATGATTTGGGGCACCACCCACTCAAGAACCTTGGAGGCGGTGCGACCAGCAATCTCGTTGAGAATCTTGGGCGAGTGAGCAACTTATAGACTGCATTAGGGTTCAGTGGGACTTACGTTGGAGAAGTGATCCTTGGAGAGCATCGAGTGGGTCGGGTCAGTAGACTGATCGTCGTTAAAGACTACATGCTGCTCGTTCTCACTGCTCTGGATGATTTCTGAAGAACCGGTCTGGAGCTCGTTGCGGATCTGGTTAATCACGGGGACAACGAATGGAGCCATGATGGAGAAGACGAAGATGGAGAGCTGCTCCTCGAGCTGCTCAATAAGCTTAGGGAGCACTGGGATCTTCTCAATCGCCTCCGAGATTTTCATCAGGAGCTCGTCGTGGAATTCGATGGCGGGCATGATCTGCCGGAAGACCTGTTGGATGTAGCGGGTGAACTCTTCAGGTTCGCGTGGCGAGACGCTCATGTTCTGCATCTGAGCAGAATTGGCGTTGTTCTGGATGTCTTGCATCTGCTGCTTCTTGTCATCGCCACCGAGGAGACCGCTGGGGATCTTGTCAAGCAGGTTTTGGAGAAGGCTGGTGTCGTTCCTCGAGTTGTTTTGGAGTGCACCCTCCAGCTCGTCAATCTCGTTCTGGGTTAGCTTGTCGGAGACTGTAAATAGTTAGCTCTAGGCCCTACCAACCATGGCCGAACTGGGGGGGTGTATCAGGGGGTAAACGAACCCTCTCCAGTGACCGAGTGCAGGAAGTCGACACCACCGAACGTTCCGGTGATGCAAGGGTAGACCTCATGGCGTGCTCCGCTGATCCTCATCTGGGTGCGGCGACCGACGTGAGGGAATACATCACGCTCACCGAGCTCGATCAGGGCAAGCTCAATATAGTTGCTGTGAGCGAGGAAATCTAACCTTCAGTGAGCAAAACACCTAGCCAGCTTGGAGTCGCGGACAGAGACTACTCACCTTCGAGGCAGTGGAGACCGGTACCCAGTAGGCGCAAAGCTTCGTAGAGCTCACTCTTATTGCGGCTACTCTGATATGATCGTCCGAGCTCGATGCACTTTCCAAACAGACGACGGACGTGGAGGGCTGATGTCATGATGTTAGCGCGCTCGTTGGCGATATAGTTCTTCAAGCCCGTCTCTTCGTCGACGCCGAGCTCGACACGCTCGTCCACGGGCCCGCGCAGGCGACGGTCATACTGCCTGGCATCGAGATTGTCGGCATAGTTCTTGGGGTTGTCGATATGATCTTCGGGCCGGTAGCAGCCAAGGCGGTCGGCGGTGACCTCGAACTCCCGGGAGCCGTAACCGAACGACAGGAAGCCAAGGACACATAGGAGGAGGCGGATGGCTTCAGCGGAGACTGACTTCACGGTGCCGACATCGATGGCCTGGGAGTAGTCTCTGAGCCAGTTGCCAAACTAGCCAAAGGTCAGCTGGTCTCCTAGGCGGTGAAGCGGGAGGGAAGAGGGGTATTACGCACGTAAACACGCGAGACCATGAGCTTGTCGAATTTCTTGCCGCCCACTGCACGGGCCATGAGAATCTTCAAGAGGGTGTCTTCAATGTCGCCATGACGCCCTGATCCGGAGGTATCAGCAATTAGTTCTAGGCCTCATCTTCGAGCAGAGCGAGGGGAGAGGGGAGGTGGAGGTGGTCAGCTTACAATTCTGGCCTTCTACCTTGGAGATACCAGCGATGTTGCCTGCACCGAAAGCCAGAGCTGGTTTGGTGAAGAGGAAGAGGACTAAGAATCCTAGTAGGAGATGGGGGGGCTTCAGGATCGCCATGATCGCAGATCTGGCACGGTCAGGTTTGTTTGTTTTGCTCGATCAAATATACCTTGGAAGCGCCGAGGTTAGTATCAGTCGAGCTAGCAGTGGTGTGAAAGGGTCTAGAGATGAGGGGATTTGATGGTATACACACCTCCGGGTGATGGAAGGGAACGTTGAAAGAAGATGACGGGAAGAGAAAGAGGCGGCCGGAGGGGTGGAAAAGGGGTGACTTGTGGCCGAGCTTGGAGGGAGCCCGCATAATTAGAACATGCCAAGACTCCATTCACGTCAGTCTGTCAAGCTTTTTGGAGGGGTAGGGAGCGAAGGGAGGAAGGAGGGGTTGTTGGAGGGGCTCTAGCTGGAGCTCTGGGGTACCTGCCGCGAGGGTGGGGGGCTCACCCAATCTGAAGTACCTTTAGGTTGAAGGAGATCGGCGCATGGACAAGGGTGTGTTTGAGAGCGGTGCGCAAACAGCTCTGAGGTTATTCGCTCGGGCTCTCGACCGACGATCGCGATAATTGTGCACATTCGGCCTCCTAACGAGCCCGGGAGAGCTTTCATAGGCCCGGCTCTTGCGAGAAATGCCCTCATTTACACCGCCGTAGGCGATGCGCGCCCAAGTATCGCGACTGCTGGGTCGAGATCAGACGGCGTCCGCCCAGCCGCGAAGTACCGAGACCCTGGTAAGCTTCCTTGCCCCTCCTCCCACCTCCCACGCCCGCCCGCGCTGCCCCGATGCGTGATGGGCGGACCGTCCTGTGTCCGGGAGGAGCTAGGGTACAATATGTGCCGGTCCTCCGGGAGCAGGGCTAGCTCTACGTAGCGGCCGTGTCTAAGTGCTTTAAGCCTCGTCCCGACTGGCCTTTGGCGGTCTTACATGGCATTGGCCAGTTCGGGCTATCCAAGTTGCCGCGTAGTAATCTCCTTCTTGTCGGACAAGGCGACGAGTACTTGAGGCCGAGCGTGTGGACGCGTGCCTAACAAGATAGGAAGAACATCGTCCATCTATCGAACATTCACGCACGAACACCCTGGGAGTACTGCGACAAGCACGGCGTCTGGCAAGGTCGCGCTGAACAGATGAGCAGCCTTGCGCCGCCATATCGTCCAGAGCTGTCACGCCTACATACGTAGCATTGGTCTCGGCAGGCGGCCGAAACCCATTCGGGGACTGCGCGTGCAATGACAGGTAGCATGCAAAAAGCTGATAATGCACAAGGACGCTACTGGAGGAGGCGAGTTGCTGATTCTACCGCTCTGGGATTCCAGATGCGTGAGCGCGGGGAGTTGTTGTGGGCGACCAGCGCGTAGCGGACTTCACGCGACAGTGACGATGTAGGCAGGGGAGAAGGGGCGAGAGGGCGGCGGGGGGGGGGGGGGGGTAGGTGTGCGAGCGCATGGGAGAGCACATGTCCATTGTGGCTGTGAGAGGAGCTGACACGCCGAATGGTACACTGGGTATTAGCGGCACTCGGTCGGGTGCCCTGGAGGCTTGGGCAGCTCAGGTACCAACGAGACCGAAAAAAAAGTGACTAGGAGTGCAGACTCGGGTGCTGCAGCCGTCACACGCGTCGAGCTAAATG
Organism: Thozetella sp. PMI_491; assembly: GCA_021432635.1. NCBI lineage: Eukaryota > Fungi > Ascomycota > Sordariomycetes > Chaetosphaeriales > Chaetosphaeriaceae > Thozetella > Thozetella sp. PMI_491. Next base: position 629,701 of record MU270018.1, read on the forward strand.
CGCCTTGGTATTCGCAGCCTGGCTCCAAGCCTATGCTTACGCCCAGATAGCGCCGCGAAAAGAGAGAGGTAAAAAAAAGAAAAAAGAAATACCAGATGGCTAGCCGAGTACCAATACGCCGATGCGTACATACGAGGCTCGACGAGGCAGGCACCAGCATTTGTGTGCGGCGGGATGCTGCCGGCAGTGCGAGGCGCTGCGCGTCGCTGATGTTGTCAAATCGGGGTCTTGTTCGTGGGACAGGAACTTATGGAGCAGTGGCAGTCTCGGTGCCCAAGTCGAGAGAGGCCTGGTGCTAGTGCGGCTTGGTAGAGCATCAGTCGCAGGCGCGGTGGGAACCTGCCAGGCAGGAAAGCCCCTCACTCAGGCCAAGGTACCATGGGGAACGCCTGGGATGTAGCGCGACCTGGCCAGGTCAGAAATCGCCTGATGGGAAAACATGCGGGCAGAGGGGGGCGGACCATGAGCGCTGCAAGGGCCGGCTCCGATTGCAGGAGGGAGCGCTGGAGTGTTAGGTTATGTCAGCCGCCCAGGACGCTGTGGGATGAGCATCAATTTTTGGCTCGTTCTTGTTTGCCCGACGAGCAGACAGGCTTGCGGAACTGGGGCTGGGTGAGTGGTGCTGAACGGTAGGGGACCTCAGAGGGCTGAGGTAGTGGGGGACCTGGGGACGAGAGAGCTGGCGGACAAGCGAACAAATTCGGTGGCTGGGGATGGGGAACGGAGGGGGGGAGAGGGGGCGGAGGGGAGGCAGATCAGGCGGAAGAGGGAGAGGGAAGGCCGGAGAGAGAGGAGAGAAGGGCAGCGCTTTTTTTTCCAGGCATCCTGCCGGAGGCTCGGGAAACCTGACAAGGTCGGGCAAAATGCGGGCAGGCGGTTTAGCGCCGAGACTGCTGGCCACGACCCCTGCTGTTCGCCCGCTGCAGTGTCTCATAGGCCGATGTCGCTATTGGTGGTTGCAGATGGTGTGAGGCAAACCTGGAACTCGAGCAGTGAGCCCTCCACCACCACCACGGCCCCCCTCGCATCGCTAGAGGGACACTGGGCAGTAACCGTCAGTGCTGAGATGGGGTCATCCAGCCGGTATCTCGCCAACACAAGCTCGAGCACCGGCTGGTCCTAGAGCTCCCCGGGGTGAGCATCCGCCGCGAGCGCCAGAGCAAACCGTTTTGCAAATTGCACACATGCAAAAACCGGCAACATGAGAGCACTCGCCCACACGCGCGCAGCCTAGATCACGAATTGCATGCAATTGCAGCGATAGCAGACGACATCAAAAGAGGAGGCTGGGCGACCACGAGTGTTGGTGGTGGTGGTACACGCTTCTACGCTGCGGATCGGGGCGCTCTAAGAGCACGTTGCGGCCCTCCAGCAATCAGTGGTGGCAGGCGCGAGGGCAAGAGGGGAAGGGGGATGAAAAAAAAAAGTGGAAGGGGGGGAGGGCAGGCGTGAATGGGGAGGGCCCTTCGCCTGGACCC